>JAXFYN010000319.1:238773-343955 GCA_036172215.1 Camellia granthamiana | reverse complement strand
CATAGGAAAGACTATGCACCTTATTGAAAATGACGTAATTTTATATTTTTTGAGTCATAATTAAAAAAATTAAAAATTCATAACCAAATACATAAAATTCATAATTAAAATTTTAAAATAATATCATAATTAAAAAAAAATCGATCATAATTAAAAAAATTAATCATAACTAAATGTACATATAACATGTGAGGTGTATAATAAACTCACCTAAATATATATATATATATATAATATAGGAAAAATCTACAATGTGCACCTTATAAAAGGGCATAAGATATGCACTTATTGTATGGTTCATATCGTGCCACATCATAAAAAATGACCTGCTAAACCGGTCATATAACAGGTTACAGAAAGAATCATAACTTTTTTTCAAATATCATTACAATACTAGAATGAATCATAACAATGTCATAATATTCACCAAAGTGTCATAATAAAGACACTATAAATCATAACAATATAATGACAACTCATAACAAATATAGTTATTTCTAATCAATTATCATAACATTTGAATCGTAACATTTTTTATTATGATTCACCATGACAAATCATAACTTTTGGTAGTACAAATCATAACTTTTACTAATAAATCATAACCTCAACTTTTTTCTCCACAATCATAATAAGATTAACAAAATGTCATAACTTTTACTAATGAATCATAACCCCAACTTTTTTCTCCACAATCATAATAAGATTAACAAAATGTCATAACTTTTACCAATGAATCATACCACTACAAGAATTTTCACTTTTAACGACTAAATTTTTAGTCGCCGAAGGCCTTTAGCGACTAAATTTTTTTCTCTCAGAATTAGTAGCCGAAGAGTAGTCGGGAAAGCTAAGTCGCCAAATGTATTCATTTGCCGACTAAATATTTAGTCGCCAAAAGGTTGGAAAAAAAATTAAATAATACATTTTCGGCGACCAATTTTTTTGTCGCCAAAAGCCTCAATTATTGTTAATGACCAAATATTTAGTCGCAGAAAATGTTTTAGCTACTAAATATATTAGTCGCCTAAAGTAAATACTAGTGTTTTGGCTACTAAAATTTTGGTCGCCTAAAGTCAAATTTTTGTGGCTACTAAAATTTTAGTCGGCAAATAGTTTTTGTTTTGGCTACTAAAAAATTTAGTCGCCTAAACTCCCACATTTGTGGCTACTGAAATTTTAGTCAGCAAATAGTTTTTGTTTTGGCTACTAAAAATTTAGTCGCCTAAACTCACACATTTTTTGCTACTAAAATTTTAGTCTGCAAAAGTGTTTTTATTCTTC
This sequence comes from Camellia granthamiana, assembly GCA_036172215.1. Lineage (NCBI taxonomy): Eukaryota > Viridiplantae > Streptophyta > Magnoliopsida > Ericales > Theaceae > Camellia > Camellia granthamiana. Next base: position 342,671 of record JAXFYN010000319.1, on the reverse strand, counting down.
AGCTTTTGTTTTTAGCTATGAAATATCTTAGTCGCCAAATGTTTGATTTTTTTTTGGCTACAAAATTTTTAGTCACCAAATGTTTGATTTTGTTTTGGCTACAAAACTTTTAGTCGCCAAATGTTTGATTTTCTTTTGGTTACAAAACGTTTACTCACCAAATGTTTTATTTTTTTTTATTTTTTATTTTATTTTTTGGCTACAAAACTTTTAGTTACCAAAAACATGATATTATGTTTTAATTGCAAATATTATAATTTATCCATAACCTGTCGGTATTCCATGCAACCTGTGATACGTATATAAATAAAATGATACATATGCTATCAAAATTGAGGAGGAATTAGTTCTTCATGTGTTGTTGCTCTGCTCTTTTGTGTGGAAGGTCTGGTCATCTTTATTAGCTTGGTGGGGGTTGCAGTGGGTCATTTCCAGGTTCTATTGTTAATCTGCTGAGTTGGTGGGAGGGTGTTGTGTTTTTGAAGCAAGAAAAAAAAAGATTTGGAGGACTGTCCCTTATTGTTTCCATCATTATTCGTTATTGTTGGGATTTATTTCACATCCCCAAACACAAACGGAAGCAAGCACAATCACCCAAACACAATGATTTACGGGGTTTGACACAAACCTGCTTGCGTTCACAGATGAGAGATAATCCATTATAAACTGTACGGAATTAAACCATGGCCACTTCACTTTGAAATTCTCACAAAAGTGAATGAGCATAGGAGGCATCATCGGAATGTATGGATGGCAAACTTAAGGAGGAATTATTTCAACAAACAATCCATGGTCATTTCTTCTACTTCTTGCTGTCGTTGTACTGCTTTTACTCACTGTGACACATATTGTATTGGCCATTCTCTCTTATCATCCTCATCCTTAGGCAAATATGTAGGCCTTAAAAATCTTGTTTATTGTTCTCTGAATCAGATGTATTTCGATTAATTATAAAATGTAATGAATAATCACTCAATTGGTTGTCGACATTGTCATTTGACAATAAAATTTAGAAAACAAAATATGTAGCTTCACTTGAAGGGAGTTCATGTTTCCCAAAAATTAAAAAAACTACACCAAACAAGTGTGCTTTTTTACGACCCAACACAGGAAATTTGAATGGCCAAACTATTTTCACTCATGTTTCTCCAAAATTAAATTTAAACTAAAAAATAATTAAAATTAAAACCAAAGCAAATAACAAAGAACACTACTTTTTCCTCCAAAAAAAAAAACAGAACACTACTTAATATTCCAACTGTAATACGCCCAGATAATACTTTTTCATCCACTCAAATGCAAGATATAATGAAACAACGCAACCAATATCTGTTCAATTGCTTAAGAAATTAAAAGGTCCAAAAGGCGGACGCAAAAGATACCATCAGGTAACACCATCTGTAACAAATAAAGTGTGTTCTCTACACACTTCGAAAATGGAAAACCACGCAAAGTCTTCAGAGTACTACTACAGATAAAAACACAAGGAGATGCAACAAATTCTACGTTCACCTATACGAATCTGCACGCTTTGGCTTGCTTTGAACAACAGCCTCAATCTTCTCCAGCATCGTAGGTGTTAGTAATGGGATGACATCAACGGCCTTCATGTTATCCTGAATCTGCATTAATGAAAAATCATGGCTTTTAATGTGGATATATATATATATATATTAGAGACAAAAAGAAAGACCAATGAAAATGAGACATTAATGAAGGCAGAGCATACATGCCACATGGTTTAGTGACACATTGCAAGATCAACCTTAAATATGTCTTTGCATAATGCTTACATAGTAAATGTGTATCCCATAGCCATCCATACCTATATCTATTTATTTTTAAAAGGAGAAGATAAATCAAAAAATTTGATGACACTAAAATTGGATTTAAACAGTTAAACAAGCAAGTAAACTTGTATGCAACACTATTGCATATAGCATATAAAGAATAAAAAGAAAATGTACAAGGACAATAAAAACAATGTAGATTTGATATTGAAATGAATTTTGTGTAGGACCTACTAGAAAACATAAAGTGGTTGGCCATTGGCTCAAAGAATGGTTTGAGTTCATCTATAATAATACAATACTAAAAATTATACATATATATTTTCCATATGCATATTGGCTGTACCCATATCCTAATTTTTAGATATTTTCTCTATTTTTCATTTCTTAGTTTAGAACAAAATCTATTTCATTAACACAAACAATTCATGAAGAAAAAAAATGCTGAAAGAAGGACAACTTCACAAGTGAAATGCATTTGCAAAAGCATGAGCTCTGAAATACAAAACCAACCTAGGTAGAGAAAATCAAAAGAAAATCAAATAAAAACAAAACTAAACCACAGAACCCCAGAATTGCACCCTTAAGACAAAACTGACCTGAGACTCTTTTGTAGCACCAGTAATAACGGATGAGACATTAGGGTTTGTAGCACACCACGCGATTGCAAGTTGAGATAAAGGCACACCTAGTTCGTCTGCAATTGGTTTCAATCCATTAACCTTTTTCAGTACATCCTCCACCAATGATCTGCTTGCAAGGTTCTACCATACAAAAGATAAAAATCATATATATGAAAAGACAAAAATACTATAATATAAAGATGCTGGTGAGGCACCACAAGTTAGAAGTATGAAAATGTCAAATCATCAACTACACAACTAGCTTACGGTAGATGCCCAGATCAGGATGTTCCACATAATCCAGTAATCCTATTTGTAGTTCTCAGCACACGGAACCATGAAAAGAAAATTAAAAAACAGAAAAGAAAATGCAAAATTCAACTATGCTACTAGTAAATAATAAGGAATAGGAGTCAATGATGGTTACAGAGTCAACCTATACACCAAGACACGGATAACACCTTAAACCCCGTAACAAATCGATCATTAAGTAAATTGGAGGGCTTATCCAGACCAATTCAACTTGCATGTTCAATAGTTTGAAAAAAATGCATGGGTTGTAAGATCAACTTTGCATAAAACTGCTCAGGTTGGAGCATAAAAGATATATGAAAACTAGACTAGGACTTTTGTATAGATGCTGACAATCAATGTCCCCAAATGGTGGATGTAAGCCACCAACTCCCCCAACTTCTATGATTTTCTGGCTTTGATTTCATTTCCCAAACCAAGTTGGTGATAAATTCTGAAATTTGAAGATTTAGAAGGGAAAGAAAACTAAATCAAAATGTTATTTTAAATGGTTAGTTTCACCTTTTTTGTGTCATATCCTAAAAGGGTGCTTGTGATTGGAACATTGCATTGAAGAGAAAATTAAGGAGAAAACCAAAAAGAATGAGATTCTACCATGTAAATGATACAAATGAAGAACAAGAACTAGTGAAATATAGAAGTGCTCAACAGAAAAAGAGGGGAGGAAAGAGAGTGCTGTCCGTTCTCTCGCAACCTAGTTTACCTACTCAATGAAAACTAGGATTACTATCCCATGTTATAGAAATTAATGTAGCATTGCATATGCCAATATATCTTCACAAAAGAATCTATGCGTCCATATATTTCACATAAAAAATACTTAGCCACCCACAGATGAATGTCTTCATGTTTTTATTTTAATAAAGCAAGATAACAAAGATAAAAGATGAATTATACAGAGAGCACATTCACCAAAAATTACAAGAGACTTGAGTGCAAATTTAACAAAGCCAAATATAAATTATGATAAAACTTTAAATAAATAGGTACTTCAGCAAACAAAATTGTAACTTCCAAATAGGTTTACCTTGTAATTTTCCAATGCAAACCGACTATCAGGTGGGATGGTTCCAGAGTTATATTTTCCAATCAAAACTCTTATGCAAGTGGACTCCAAGTGGTAAGACCTAGACCATAGTTAGTGTATAGAGGGAGGTACTCAGACTCAACCTGCAGTATGGCAAAAATATGTCAGAATTATAGCCAAGTAATATGTATAATCAACTAAATCAAAATCCCCAAATTTAGAGGCAAAATATGCAGCTACAACAGCAAAAAGGAATATTATAGTGAGTCAAAAGCACCAATGACCAGGACTACATCATGCAATAACAGAGGAACAAATGAAAAAATGAGAAGCAGAAACAAATGTCCCTATTCAAGCTATACAAACTCAAAAAACTTATGGTCAATAACTTGTAAAGTTGGAAGCCAGTGTCGTCCTATTAGCAACTTGGACAAAAACTGATCACGTATGCTGCATGTGTGCTTTGTGGAGAGCAATTTAGTAAAATTTTCTATAGTCCATCAAACCCAATCCATATTTACGACCCAACTTTCTCTCTCTCTCTCTCTCTCTCTCTCTCTCTCTCCACCATTGTAGAACTCCATATATTTAAAAAATGGAAGGATTGAATAAAAAATATCAATATATTAAAATTCATTTTTGCTTGTGATTTGAGAAGTTTAAATTGAGAGATTTATTATAGATAAGTGTTATATATATATAAGTTTTTGAATGTCGACCCTAACTTGAATTCCTAGAGCCGCCACCTGTCATGTTTAGAACTAAACCTGATATTGGTCCAGTCCAGTGAGGAATGTTCATTTGGATCCTTGGTTCTACTCTAGATCTATCATTTGGATGGCTTGATAATTAGATACAAAATAATTTTAAATTGGTTTATGTGGAGTATTTCTATATGTAGCTTAAACTGAAGTAAACATTTGCCTGTTGCGTCTTTTATACTTTTGGCTCAGGAGCATTTCTTTTTTGTTTAGATTCTTTTGTAGTGTATTTGTGGGACTTCCTTTTCTTTTTTTCCTGGATGGTCAGGTGGCCTCTCTTGTATACATCATGTGTACTTAGGGTATGCATCTTTTTTTGGTCCTTTCTATTGAAAGACATTTTTATCATAAAGAGACTATAAGCTATTGATAAAGTAGAGGTACAGTAGTGGACATGGCAGTTCATGTGATCCAAGATATGGTGGTTTAAGTTTTCTTAAGCTTCATTTCAATGGTTTTAACAATTGAAATAGGCAGGTTTAATGGTTTCATAAGATTTGCTTGTAATAATGTGTGAGTAAAGTGTTTCAAATAAACTTTCTAGATTTTCAATTTCACCAGTATGACTGGCCAGTCTGGTTCAGTCCTGATAATACTGATTGCAAGATTATTCACTGCATTTTTTTTATTGTCAAGATAATTCACTGCTTTATTGCATTCATCATAACACAATGCAGAGGCCAATTCACATATCAAAGGAGAAACATATTTATTATTTATCAAAAAAAAGAAAAAAAGGAGAAACATATTTATTGAGTTGTATTATTATTCAATCCTTTACTGACACTTAGTAGTTTTAATTTCCAAAAAGAAAGATAAAAAAAAGTGATAAACCCTTGAGCTGTATTAGTCAATCATTTATTGAAACTTGGTTCAGTTTTAATGTACAAAAAGAAAGAAAAAAGTAATAATTACAGAGTGTACCTTCACTCTTCTTTCATATATAATTATTGAATCACTTTAAGAGCTTTGTATTATTCCCCAGAATCTACATATTGGCACATCCTAATGGGAGGTATTCATTTTTCAGGGTGTTTATGGTTATCCTATTGAGATTCAAGAATTTTTCTTTATGGCATTGAGATGTTCTTTGTCAATGCTGAAACATAATGCAGAGGGGAAAGAGTTTGTGGAGAGAATAGTAAAGCGCTTGCACGCTTTGAGTTATCACATGTGAAGTTATTTCTGGCTTGATTTCCAACAATTAAATGTCATATACTGCTATAAAACAGAGGAGTATTCTCATACAGCAGTAAATAAGGAGATTTCACAATGGTGAAAGAGGCAGTTTCGAAGAAGGGGATTTCACAATGGTGAAAGGGGCAGTTTCGAAGAAGGGGATTTCAGTCTAGGGTTTCATAGAATGGAGATGGAGAAAGGGAGAGAAACAAGTTGCAGCGAGAGAGAGAGAGAGAGAGAGACATACCTTGAGGCGAAGTCGAGGGCACGTTATGTTCGTGGGATAGTCTTCGAGGGCGAAGAAGAGTTTCGAAGTCGTGTCTGAAGAAAGCTCCGGAGTCGTGTCTGAAGAAGGCGAAGAGGAGCTTCGGAGACGTCTCTGAAGAGAGCTCCGGAGTCGTGTCTGAAGAGGGCGAATAGGAGCTTCGGATTGGTCTGAAGAATGGTTTTGAGAAAACAAAGTGAGGAGGCTTTGTGGAACATAACAATCGGTGAACAAAATTGTAACCGGTTGAGAGGGTATTCAATATTTCCAATCAAATTATTTGATGGTTGAGATTAATTTATAAATATTTGGTGGTTTAAAATAAATGTGTACATGATGTGCACTACTTAATAAGGTGCACATCTTAGCGGCTTATGGCTACTGAAGAATAAAATTAAAAAAAAAAAAGTTTTGCAGAAATGAAAATACAACCAAATTAAAAGTTGTTTGGCTTTTCCTATTTTAGCACATTTTTAAAATTTTTTTTAATCATATTTGGTTGTTTTGAAAATTTAGTTAAAAATTATTTTTTTTTAAAAATTTTTATTAAAAACACGTATAAAAAAATATAAAAATAATGTAACTTAAAATAAGCTAAAAATTAAAAATAATTTCGAAATAGCTTTCATTACCAGTTTGCAAGTCTCCAAAAATGGTGAAGCCCAAACAATCCCTAAACTAGTTAAAAAGCCCAAAGCCTTGCTGCTTCTCACTGCTCTTCGGGCTCTTCTCTCACTACCGCCGTTGTCTCCTCTCCTCCTCCCACTCCTCCTCCTCCTCCTCCTCGTCCGCTTCTTCTGACGGCGCCAGGAAAGAAGGTGAGAACAGTTTCAGATACTGTAAAACCCAAGTTGTGTGCAGGATTATTTTGTTGGATAGATTAGTAATTAAATTAATTTATATGGGTCATTTATTAATATCAAAGAATTAGTTATGAGATGGCATTTTATTTTCTATTACTTAGATGGGTAATTTTGTAACTTTGAGAAATTAGGTTAATAAGCCCACCTATATATTGTGGCTTTAAGTCTTGGGAAACAAACAAAACAGAGGCTAGAAATTGCTCCATAGGCGGCTAGGGTTTGAGAAGGTAAAAGAAAAAAAGAAAAGAAAAAGAGAAGAGAGGTTCAAGTGAGGCTACAATAGGGATTGGAGGCAGCACGTTGGTGATTTTGGGACACCCATTGGTTAAGGTAAAATCTATCTTTACTGTTAATTATTAAGTTTATGTTGAGGAATTTAACAATCAATGTATTAAGGGGATTTGGAAGATCTATAGGTGCCTACTTAGGTTTTGAGAATTGGGTGCAATGTGTAAGTGTAACTTTGGGTGGGTAATAGAAACAATGGAGTTTATATCATGGGTATGGGTGTGTTTGGCTATAAAGTTGGGTTGAATGGTTTGATCTCTTGGATATTAAAGCAATACATTAATCTAATATGGTGGGGCTTTTGTGGGTATATGTAACATGTAAAAAAATATTAATTTATTTGAGGTTTTATTTATTAGGTTTGTGAGATTGAAGTGGTGAAGCTGGGTGTTTGGAGTTGGTGTTGGAGTGTTATTTTAGCTGTTTGAGGTAAGTAACCCTCTATCACTGTTGGTTCATTTTTATTCCTATCGAATCGTTTAAAATCATAAATATATATTTATAGCCTTCGTGTTCTCTTAAAATAAAACATGGGTCAAGTATAAAACAACATCGAATATTATTATGGAAGTTATTTGAATATTTTGTAAAACTATTCTGAAAATTGTACCAAATGTTTATTCCGAAAATATCGAATATTTTATTTGAAAGTTGTGTATTGTTTGAATTTTGAACATCACTCTAGTCTGACTATGATTTGGACCCTAGCCAATGGGGGTTATTTATTGGCACAGAAACTAGTTTCTTTTGGGGCTTTACCACCGGCCTATGTGTGGTTCTGGGCCTTGTCACGGGCTAAGTGACCGTAGTCATTAAGACTTGGGTTTTGTGAATCGAATAATTGAACTATCTGAATATCGAACCATTGATTTGAACAACTAATTACTTTGAATTATCACATTGGCTTTTCATTTAAAACGTATTGTACATTGTTTATTTTTAGCTATGAAACCATCTTACAAATAATTGTTCATTTATTGAACTGTAGAAAAATTATATTTATTGGTCATCGATTTATTTATTTATTTTTGTATACTTGATCCAGCTAGTGTAGACGCGCCCTTGGGCCTCACTCTACAGTTCGGACTCCTTTTTTGTGTTGCGGTTCTAAATCTGAACCAAAGAGTCCACCTTTGGCAAATCGTTTTGAAGAAAAACAGATTTTTGAAAAGTAGTGCCAAACATGGACTGCTTTGCCAGATTACAGAGTCGCCACCTAAATATTTTTTGAAAATGGGAAATTTAGGAAACCCTGACTCGGTGCCGAAGGCCACTTGTCCGTCATCACCAAAGTGACTTGGCTCGGGAGCTTGGGTACGATCGGGGAAGGTCAGCTATGAGCACCCCCTTTCGCCCGGTCCGAAGACCGGCCTCTACTAACCGTGATATCCGTTTTTGAAAACTTTATGCGTTCTTATTCCGGTTGTTAACCTAGAATTACTATGTGATGCGCACAACACAAAAGTATAGACTAGATTGCCTAATTTGGAAATAGACATTGCATATCCGTTTTGTCTCGAAAAACGTGTTAGATTTTGCTACTCGCAAGTAGGCTAAAATACGGATTTCAACGAGTTGTTCCAACTCAGGCAATCCAACCTTCATCCACAGGCATTCAAACAGTTTATCATGTAAGCATTTAGCCGCATGGCAAGCATACTGTCATGGCAACATTCACACGCATGTGGTATGCTAAAGCGTAAAATACTTACATCGTACTCCGTGCCAAAACAACAAACTAGTTAGCAAAACATGCATGTCCTAGTTCATGTTAAGTGACTAATGCATCGCATACAGAATGTAATCTAGACAGGCTCGGCTAACCCTAAACATGGCATATGAAATGCACGAGTAGCACGTACTCAACTTGGAATTGAAAATACAATGCAGTTTGTATGATGTACCGAGCCCGGTGCATGTAAACCAATGCATGGATGCACGCATGCATAGCATAAGGTATGCTAAAATAAGTATGCCCTAATCTACCAACATAAGCAGGTAAATAAAAGGGAGAAAGAAATGGGGGTTTGGAAGACATACACCCACTCACACACACTTATTACAAATTTGCCCTCGCTCGGAGGGACCGAAATAATAATACAGATAATTAACTACGCAAGCTAATTAAATATTACAATCCAACAAATTAATTAAACAAATAATTAATCTAATTAAAGCAGTAAATGCTTCGGGAGGAGGGTCCAAATGCGTCGCGCGCCCGGGATTCGCTCGGAATCGCACTGTCATGCAAGTGTGCCTCTGTTTTCCCTGCTATCCTCCTCAGAAAATTTCCAAAGTCCCAGGAGTGCCTCTCAGGGCATTGGGGAGTACCACCGGCTGGGTCAGAGCACCACCGGCTGGAGGATATGGCCACCGGCACTGAATGAAGCTATCGGCTGCCAATTGACTGCCGGTCGGCACTAAACAGTGCCGGTCGGCACAAAATTCCTGCAGAACCTGTAGACCACAGCAGCAGAGGACAACAAGATGCATGGCAATGTGATTCACAGCATGTATGCACCAAACACAATCCTTATCATGTTTTGGACTCAAAGGAGGTTGTGCCTCGGTTCTCGGGCCACCAATCGCGCATTTCCATGCATGATGGTCCAAAGAACCAAGAATGCGATTTTGATTTCAAATGCATACAATGCAAACAAGCACATAAGGGTGCTAAACCTCTATCATGACTTGATCAAGAGGCCTAACATGCATGCCAATGTGATGCAATCCTAAGCATGGTGACTAGCATGCAAAATGATCATGGCATGATACATATGCAAGACATTCAAGCAAGCATACAAACCGATGAGGGATGGACTTACACATGAATTGGACAACTCTAAAAGGCCCAAAATCAGTAGCCAAATGCTAAGTCAAGAGGGCCAAACACACATGCACACATACACATGTTAAGGCACCAACACTTAAGCAAAATAAACAACATTCAAGCACACTTGAAATGAGTTAAACATGGACCATTAGCATACATATAAGGCTCTGAAAATGATGCAAACTATGAGGCCAAATCATGTTACAAAGCAAACCGAATGTGTAACGATAGGTCCAAGTACTTGGAACAAGCCATGGAGGCTTAAACTAAGGCCAAGTCCACCAAGCCTCACAAGGCCAAGGGGGCTCAAAACAGGTCACATGCAGACCTAAACAAGGCCTAAGGAGCACCTAGATGGCATCTAAGAGGCTCAAGTACAAAAGCATGCAACATGACCAAAACATGAGGCATACAACACATGCTTTTAAAGCATTAAAGAAGCAACTAAGGCATGCATACAAGCACACCAAAAAGTCTGAAATAACATATTAGGTGGTTCCAAACCATCAAAAATGAAGCAAGTAAGGCATGCTACATTCACATACTCTCAAGGCCAACAAGCCAAATACAAAGGAGCTATGTAATGCACGATGAGATTGACCAAAACAAGTATGGACAGAGCTAAATCATGGCAAAATGAGCATACAAGCTTCATGGTTCTAGGCCTAAAACATGCTAGAAATAAAGGCACACTTCCTAGACATATTAAGGCATCAAATAGGCATTACATGATAACTATGCTAAACATGCATAGGTGACCAAAACCAACTTGAAATCATGTTATAACATGGCAATATAAGCATGGAAAACAAGTCAAACATGCTCAACACACACTCAAGCATGGTGCTCCATAAGGAAGCCAAAACTTGCCCTTTTCAAGGACATCAAGGAGAGGGGGTGGCCCCCTCCTTCTTGAGACTCTAAGGCATGCTCTTCACCGCTGAAATCCCTCAAGATTTCAGTGGTGAAGAGATCCTAACACCAAAGTCTCGGATCTCTCACAAAATAGCACAAAAAGTGCCCTTTTCAAGGCCTAAAGGGGGTCAAACTTGCTCAAACCACAAAACACTCTTAATGAACAATAAAGAGGCTTAAAAAACAGAACTTTTATGTGTTATAGGCTAAGCACAAAAACTGTTTTAAACTAGGTAAAAACAAGGTGCAAAAATGGGGAAAATAAAGCAAGTTGCTTACCCTTGATGACTACCTTCACAAGAGTTGTTGTGCTTGGTTCCTTGAGCTCCAAATCAGTCAAGAACTTCAAAAAAACAGCTCCTAGAACCTCAGTTGCAAGGAGAAGGTGAAACACTAGGTGTTTGTGTGCAATAGTAAGGCACAAAACACCTAGACACACAAAAGAAGGATAGAGATAGAAGGTGTATGCAACTCAAACCCTAGAAAAACCAGAGCTTCTCTCTCTCCTTTTCTCTCTAACTCTCCAAATTTGCTAACCTTTCTCTAACCCTTGAGCCAAGAGAAGAGCCTTCTCTCTTATAGGCAACCAAGACTTACAAACTAAGTCATTCAAGGGCTCATCCCTCCATACACGTGTATGGAGGGGAAACAAGTGCAAGAAAGCTGTCTGAAAATATCTCAGAAAGCAAGTGCACAGGAGTCGGCAGGGCAAAATGGTCATTTTGCCCAAAACAAGTGCCGACCGGCACAAAAGAGTGCCGACCGGCACAACATAGTGCCGGTGGCAACACCAGCCAGCCGGTGGCCTCTAGCCAGTGCCGGTGGTGTGTGGGGATGCCTCACAAAGCATTCCCTGCCCCTCCAAGGCAAAGCACAAGTGTTTGGTGCAAAACCAAACACAGAAACGATCGAGTTCGGAGGTCCTGAGGCAAGGCGCGCGGGCCGAGCACTCCGGGAACTCCAAACGAACACAAACATGGATAATCACCGAGTGTTCAAGCGGTGACGTCCAAGTCTTGAGGACGGTCAAAAATAGGGTGTCTACAGCTAGCAGTGATGGTTGGTTATTTACTGGGCTGTCTGGCTTACCCTTATTTTATTTTTCAGATTCTGAGGAGTAGAGCTGCGCGGGGTTTTTACTCGTGGGAGTGCCGAGAGTAGGACTATGATTTAAGTATTTGGATCATTATTATTATTATTATTTTATTAGTGGACTTGGTGGACAATTTCATATGATTAGAATTGTCTATTTGTATGGTTTTTAGCATTATGATATTAAAGGATTTAATTTGAGTATTTTATATTATTGGTTATGTGTTGGACTCTTAGCCTTGCATGCTCACCTAAATGAGTGTGCGGCGTTGTCACGGAGCTTGGGGCGTGACAATTTTATGGTATCAGAGCCAGGTTGTAATTTTAAAAGTTGGTATAGAATAATGGTGAGATTGGGTAGATGTAGGATTGAGAACGCTTATAATTTGGTAAAATGTTAATTTTATTTACGTGCTATAGGGACTTGAGAATAGAATAAGATGAGGTTTTATTATTGATGCATATAGGTTGCAATGGAACATGAGGAGACATTGGCAAATATGGCTAGGAATACACGCCAGGGTCAAACTAATCGACGAACTGATAATAACAATCGGTGAGGGAATGCGACTAATATTGGTAGTGGTTCTCAAGCAGTCGGAGGAAATCAGGGGCAAGAATTGAAGGAACAATTATAAAAGTTACTAGATAAGGGCTTTATTAGGCCTAGTGTTTCTCCTTGAGGTGTGCCCGTTTTATTTGTGAAAAAGAAGGATGGTAGTTTTTGCCTTTACATTGATTATAGAGGGTTGAACAAGGTAACAATTCGAAATAAATATTATTTGCCTAGGATAAATGACTCATTTGATCAATTGCAAGGAGCACAAGTCTTTTGTAAGATTGACCTTCGTTCTAGATATCATCAGTTGAAGGTTAAAGCGAAAGATATACCTAAGACAACCTTCTGAACTAGATATGGGCATTATGAATTTTTAGTGATGTCGTTTGGGTTGACCAATACGCCTGCAACTTTTATGGATTATTTAAACCCTTTCTTAGATCAGTTTGTGGTAATTTTTATTTATGACATTCTTGTGTACTCAAAGAGTAAATAGTAGCACGAAGAACATCTGAGAATAGTGTTGCAGTTATTAAGGGAGAAGAAATTATTTGCTAAATTAAAGAAGTGTGAATTTTGGCTGGAGAGTGTATCATTTTTGAGTCATGTGATATCTAAAGACGGGGTGTCTGTTGACCCCAAGAAAGTGAGGCGGTGGTAGAGTGGAATAGGCCTACTAGTGTCACTGAAATTCGTAGTTTCTTGGGTTTAACAGGATATTATAGAAGGTTTGTTGAGGGTTTTTCCCGAATTTCTATGTCTTTGACTTGTTTAACACAAAAAGGGGTTAAATTTGAATGGTCTGATGATTGTGAGAAGAGTTTCCAGGATCTAAAGAGTCGATTAGTGTGTGCTCCAGTACTTATAGTTCCGTCCGGAGATAAAGGTTTTACCATCTATAGTGATGCATCGAAGATGGGCTTGGGTTGTGTCCTGATGCAGAACGATAAAGTAGTGGCATATGGGTCTAGGCAGTTCAAGCCATATGAGCAGATTATCCTACGCATGATTTGGAGTTGGCTACAGTGGTGTTTGCATTGAAAATCTAGAGGCACTAACTGTATGGGGTGAAATGTGAGATATTAATTGATCATAAAAGTCTGAAGTATATTTTCACTCAAAAAAGAATTGAATATGAGGCAAAGGCGATGGTTGGAGCTATTAAAGGACTATGATTTGACTATCAATTATCATCCAAGAAAAGCCAATGCAGTGGCTGATGCCTTGAGTAGAAAGACCCTGAGTAATTTGACTACCTTGATCACTGACCAAAAGAATATCTTGGAGGACTTGCAAAGGTTGAATATCAAGATTAGATGGCATAACCATGGAGTACAGTGGGCAAACCTTAGAGTTCGACCCACATTGATTGATAGAATTAAAGATGCTCAGGGAAAAGATCCTCAGTTGCAAAAACTTAAGGCTGAAATGGAAATAGGGCTATAGATGGAATTTTGTATGCATAAAGATGGAACCTTGAGATTTGGAGAGAGTTTGTGTGTGCTTAATGATTTAGAGCTCAAGAAAGAAATCCTAAGAGAAGCTCACAGCTCAAGATATACGGTACACCCAGGAAGCACTAAAATGTATAAAAACTTGAAGAGGAACTTTTGGTGGAATAATATGAAGAGGGAAATTGCTTAGTCTGTTGCTCAATGTTTGGTATGTCAACAAGTGAAAGTTAAATATCAGAGACCTGTAGGTAAGTTACAACCTCTTCCTATTCCCGAGTGGAAGTGGGAACATATTACCATGGATTTTGTGACGGGGTTGCTTAGGACCCAAGGTGGTAACAATGCTATTTGGGTTATTGTTGATCGATTGACCAAATCCGCTCACTTTCTAGCTTTTAAGGTAGGGTTCTCCTTAGAGAAGTTTGCAAATTTGTATATCAAGGAGATTGTGAAGTTGCATGGTATTCCGATGACCATAGTGTCTGATAAAGATAGCAGATTTGTATCTATGTTTTGGAGGAGTTTGCATACAGCTTTGGATACTAGTTTGAATTTTAGCACGACCTTTCATCCTCAAAGTGATGGACAGTCAAAGAGAACTATTCAGACTCTTGAAGACATGTTGAGGGCCTGTATTAATGATCTTGGAGGTTCTTGGGATGAGCATTTGGCCTTAGTGGAATTCTCTTATAATAATAGTTATCATGGGAGCATTCAGATGGCACCATATGAGGCTTTATATGGACGGAAGTGTGGATCACCTATTTGTTGGGATGATGTGGGCGAAGGAAGTTATTAGGGCCTGAGATTGTGCAACAAACAGTGGACAAGATCAATCTTATTAGAGAGCGACTCCGCACTGCACAGAGTAGACAGAAAAGTTATGCAGATAATAGGAGACGCGATTGGGTGTTTGGGATTGGAGACCATGTGTTCCTTAAGATGTCTCCTATGAAAAGAGTAATGAGGTTTGGTGTTCGTGGTAAATTGAGTCCTAGATTTATTGGACCATTTGAGGTTTCAGATCGAATTGGAGAGGTAGCTTACAGACTTGCCCTACCATCTTTACTAGTTGGAGTTCATAATGTCTTCCATGTTTCGATATTGAGGAAGTATATATCGAATCCCAATCATGTGATTGATTATGTACCGTTGTAGTTTAAGGAGGATTTGACCTATGAAGAACACCCTGTAAGAATTGTTGATAAGAAGGAGCAGGTTTTGAGGCGTCGAGTCATCCACTATGTTAAGGTTCAATGGAGCAATCACTCGGAGAGAGAAGCTACTTGGGAACTTGAGGATGAAATGAGACAAAAGTATCCACAACTTTTTGAGACTACATGTATGTCAAATTTCGAGGACGAAATTTCTTTTAAGAGGGGAAGAATGTAAAACCCAAGTTGTGTGTATGATTATTTTGTTGGATAGATTAGTAATTAAATTAATTTATATGGGTCATTTATTAATATCAAAGAATTAGTTATGAGATGACATTTTATTTTCTATTACTTAGATGGGTAATTTTGTAACTTTGAGAAATTAGGTTAATAAGCCCACCTATATATTGTGGCTTTAAGTCTTGGGAAACAAACAAAACAGAGGCTAGGAATTGCTCCATAGGCGGCTAGGGTTTGAGAAGGTAAAAGAAAAAAAGAAAAGAAAAAGAGAAGAGAGGTTCAAGTGAGGCTACAATAGGGATTGGAGGCAGCACGTTGGTGATTTTGGGACACCCATTGGTTAAGGTAAAATCTATCTTTACTGTTAATTATTAAGTTTATGTTGAGGAATTTAACAATCAATGTATTAAGGGGATTTGGAAGATCTATAGGTGCCTACTTAGGTTTTGAGAATTGGGTGCAATGTGTAAGTGTAACTTTGGGTGGGTAATAGAAACAATGGAGTTTATATCATGGGTATGGGTGTGTTTGGCTATAAAGTTGGGTTGAATGGTTTGATCTCTTGGATATTAAAGCAATACATTAATCTAATATGGTGGGGCTTTTGTGGGTATATGTAACATGTAAAAAAATATTAAATTATTTGAGGTTTTATTTATTAGGTTTGTGAGATTGAAGTGGTGAAGCTGGGTGTTTGGAGTTGGTGTTGGAGTGTTATTTTAGCTGTTTGAGGTAAGTAACCCTCTATCACTGTTGGTTCATTTTTATTCCTATCGAATCGTTTAAAATCATAAATATATATTTATAGCCTTCGTGTTCTCTTAAAATAAAACATGGGTCAAGTATAAAACAACATCGAATATTATTATGGAAGTTATTTGAATATTTTGTAAAACTATTCTGAAAATTGTACCAAATGTTTATTCCGAAAATATCGAATATTTTATTTGAAAGTTGTGTATTGTTTGAATTTTGAACATCACTCTAGTCTGACTATGATTTGGACCCTAGCCAATGGGGGTTATTTATTGGCACAGAAACTAGTTTCTTTTGGGGCTTTACCACCGGCCTATGTGTGGTTCTGGGCCTTGTCACGGGCTAAGTGACCGTAGTCATTAAGACTTGGGTTTTGTGAATCGAATAATTGAACTATCTGAATATCGAACCATTGATTTGAACAACTAATTACTTTGAATTATCACATTGGCTTTTCATTTAAAACGTATTGTACATTGTTTATTTTTAGCTATGAAACCATCTTACAAATAATTGTTCATTTATTGAACTGTAGAAAAATTATATTTATTGGTCATCGATTTATTTATTTATTTTTGTATACTTGATCCAGCTAGTGTAGACGCGCCCTTGGGCCTCACTCTACAGTTCGGACTCCTTTTTTGTGTTGCGGTTCTAAATCTGAACCAAAGAGTCCACCTCTGGCAAATCGTTTTGAAGAAAAACAGATTTTTGAAAAGTAGTGCCAAACATGGACTGCTTTGCCAGATTACAGAGTCGCCACCTAAATATTTTTTGAAAATGGGAAATTTAGGAAACCCTGACTCGGTGCCGAAGGCCACTTGTCCGTCATCACCAAAGTGACTTGGCTCGGGAGCTTGGGTACGATCGGGGAAGGTCAGCTATGAGCACCCCCTTTCGCCCGGTCCGAAGACCGGCCTCTACTAACCGTGATATCCGTTTTTGAAAACTTTATGCGTTCTTATTCCGGTTGTTAACCTAGAATTACTATGTGATGCGCACAACACAAAAGTATAGACTAGATTGCCTAATTTGGAAATAGACATTGCATATCCGTTTTGTCTCGAAAAACGTGTTAGATTTTGCTACTCGCAAGTAGGCTAAAATACGGATTTCAACGAGTTGTTCCAACTCAGGCAATCCAACCTTCATCCACAGGCATTCAAACAGTTTATCATGTAAGCATTTAGCCGCATGGCAAGCATACTGTCATGGCAACATTCACACGCATGTGGTATGCTAAAGCGTAAAATACTTACATCGTACTCCGTGCCAAAACAACAAACTAGTTAGCAAAACATGCATGTCCTAGTTCATGTTAAGTGACTAATGCATCGCATACAGAATGTAATCTAGACAGGCTCGGCTAACCCTAAACATGGCATATGAAATGCACGAGTAGCACGTACTCAACTTGGAATTGAAAATACAATGCAGTTTGTATGATGTACCGAGCCCGGTGCATGTAAACCAATGCATGGATGCACGCATGCATAGCATAAGGTATGCTAAAATAAGTATGCCCTAATCTACCAACATAAGCAGGTAAATAAAAGGGAGAAAGAAATGGGGGTTTGGAAGACATACACCCACTCACACACACTTATTACAAATTTGCCCTCGCTCGGAGGGACCGAAATAATAATACAGATAATTAACTACGCAAGCTAATTAAATATTACAATCCAACAAATTAATTAAACAAATAATTAATCTAATTAAAGCAGTAAATGCTTCGGGAGGAGGGTCCAAATGCGTCGCGCGCCCGGGATTCGCTCGGAATCGCACTGTCATGCAAGTGTGCCTCTGTTTTCCCTGCTATCCTCCTCAGAAAATTTCCAAAGTCCCAGGAGTGCCTCTCAGGGCATTGGGGAGTACCACCGGCTGGGTCAGAGCACCACCGGCTGGAGGATATGGCCACCGGCACTGAATGAAGCTATCGGCTGCCAATTGACTGCCGGTCGGCACTAAACAGTGCCGGTCGGCACAAAATTCCTGCAGAACCTGTAGACCACAGCAGCAGAGGACAACAAGATGCATGGCAATGTGATTCACAGCATGTATGCACCAAACACAATCCTTATCATGTTTTGGACTCAAAGGAGGTTGTGCCTCGGTTCTCGGGCCACCAATCGCGCATTTCCATGCATGATGGTCCAAAGAACCAAGAATGCGATTTTGATTTCAAATGCATACAATGCAAACAAGCACATAAGGGTGCTAAACCTCTATCATGACTTGATCAAGAGGCCTAACATGCATGCCAATGTGATGCAATCCTAAGCATGGTGACTAGCATGCAAAATGATCATGGCATGATACATATGCAAGACATTCAAGCAAGCATACAAACCGATGAGGGATGGACTTACACATGAATTGGACAACTCTAAAAGGCCCAAAATCAGTAGCCAAATGCTAAGTCAAGAGGGCCAAACACACATGCACACATACACATGTTAAGGCACCAACACTTAAGCAAAATAAACAACATTCAAGCACACTTGAAATGAGTTAAACATGGACCATTAGCATACATATAAGGCTCTGAAAATGATGCAAACTATGAGGCCAAATCATGTTACAAAGCAAACCGAATGTGTAACGATAGGTCCAAGTACTTGGAACAAGCCATGGAGGCTTAAACTAAGGCCAAGTCCACCAAGCCTCACAAGGCCAAGGGGGCTCAAAACAGGTCACATGCAGACCTAAACAAGGCCTAAGGAGCACCTAGAT
Source organism: Camellia granthamiana (assembly GCA_036172215.1). Taxonomy (NCBI): domain Eukaryota; kingdom Viridiplantae; phylum Streptophyta; class Magnoliopsida; order Ericales; family Theaceae; genus Camellia; species Camellia granthamiana. The sequence continues at coordinate 323,821 of JAXFYN010000319.1, read as the reverse complement.
GGCATCTAAGAGGCTCAAGTACAAAAGCATGCAACATGACCAAAACATGAGGCATACAACACATGCTTTTAAAGCATTAAAGAAGCAACTAAGGCATGCATACAAGCACACCAAAAAGTCTGAAATAACATATTAGGTGGTTCCAAACCATCAAAAATGAAGCAAGTAAGGCATGCTACATTCACATACTCTCAAGGCCAACAAGCCAAATACAAAGGAGCTATGTAATGCACGATGAGATTGACCAAAACAAGTATGGACAGAGCTAAATCATGGCAAAATGAGCATACAAGCTTCATGGTTCTAGGCCTAAAACATGCTAGAAATAAAGGCACACTTCCTAGACATATTAAGGCATCAAATAGGCATTACATGATAACTATGCTAAACATGCATAGGTGACCAAAACCAACTTGAAATCATGTTATAACATGGCAATATAAGCATGGAAAACAAGTCAAACATGCTCAACACACACTCAAGCATGGTGCTCCATAAGGAAGCCAAAACTTGCCCTTTTCAAGGACATCAAGGAGAGGGGGTGGCCCCCTCCTTCTTGAGACTCTAAGGCATGCTCTTCACCGCTGAAATCCCTCAAGATTTCAGTGGTGAAGAGATCCTAACACCAAAGTCTCGGATCTCTCACAAAATAGCACAAAAAGTGCCCTTTTCAAGGCCTAAAGGGGGTCAAACTTGCTCAAACCACAAAACACTCTTAATGAACAATAAAGAGGCTTAAAAAACAGAACTTTTATGTGTTATAGGCTAAGCACAAAAACTGTTTTAAACTAGGTAAAAACAAGGTGCAAAAATGGGGAAAATAAAGCAAGTTGCTTACCCTTGATGACTACCTTCACAAGAGTTGTTGTGCTTGGTTCCTTGAGCTCCAAATCAGTCAAGAACTTCAAAAAAACAGCTCCTAGAACCTCAGTTGCAAGGAGAAGGTGAAACACTAGGTGTTTGTGTGCAATAGTAAGGCACAAAACACCTAGACACACAAAAGAAGGATAGAGATAGAAGGTGTATGCAACTCAAACCCTAGAAAAACCAGAGCTTCTCTCTCTCCTTTTCTCTCTAACTCTCCAAATTTGCTAACCTTTCTCTAACCCTTGAGCCAAGAGAAGAGCCTTCTCTCTTATAGGCAACCAAGACTTACAAACTAAGTCATTCAAGGGCTCATCCCTCCATACACGTGTATGGAGGGGAAACAAGTGCAAGAAAGCTGTCTGAAAATATCTCAGAAAGCAAGTGCACAGGAGTCGGCAGGGCAAAATGGTCATTTTGCCCAAAACAAGTGCCGACCGGCACAAAAGAGTGCCGACCGGCACAACATAGTGCCGGTGGCAACACCAGCCAGCCGGTGGCCTCTAGCCAGTGCCGGTGGTGTGTGGGGATGCCTCACAAAGCATTCCCTGCCCCTCCAAGGCAAAGCACAAGTGTTTGGTGCAAAACCAAACACAGAAACGATCGAGTTCGGAGGTCCTGAGGCAAGGCGCGCGGGCCGAGCACTCCGGGAACTCCAAACGAACACAAACATGGATAATCACCGAGTGTTCAAGCGGTGACGTCCAAGTCTTGAGGACGGTCAAAAATAGGGTGTCTACAGCTAGCAGTGATGGTTGGTTATTTACTGGGCTGTCTGGCTTACCCTTATTTTATTTTTCAGATTCTGAGGAGTAGAGCTGCGCGGGGTTTTTACTCGTGGGAGTGCCGAGAGTAGGACTATGATTTAAGTATTTGGATCATTATTATTATTATTATTTTATTAGTGGACTTGGTGGACAATTTCATATGATTAGAATTGTCTATTTGTATGGTTTTTAGCATTATGATATTAAAGGATTTAATTTGAGTATTTTATATTATTGGTTATGTGTTGGACTCTTAGCCTTGCATGCTCACCTAAATGAGTGTGCGGCGTTGTCACGGAGCTTGGGGCGTGACAATTTTATGGTATCAGAGCCAGGTTGTAATTTTAAAAGTTGGTATAGAATAATGGTGAGATTGGGTAGATGTAGGATTGAGAACGCTTATAATTTGGTAAAATGTTAATTTTATTTACGTGCTATAGGGACTTGAGAATAGAATAAGATGAGGTTTTATTATTGATGCATATAGGTTGCAATGGAACATGAGGAGACATTGGCAAATATGGCTAGGAATACACGCCAGGGTCAAACTAATCGACGAACTGATAATAACAATCGGTGAGGGAATGCGACTAATATTGGTAGTGGTTCTCAAGCAGTCGGAGGAAATCAGGGGCAAGAATTGAAGGAACAATTATAAAAGTTACTAGATAAGGGCTTTATTAGGCCTAGTGTTTCTCCTTGAGGTGTGCCCGTTTTATTTGTGAAAAAGAAGGATGGTAGTTTTTGCCTTTACATTGATTATAGAGGGTTGAACAAGGTAACAATTCGAAATAAATATTATTTGCCTAGGATAAATGACTCATTTGATCAATTGCAAGGAGCACAAGTCTTTTGTAAGATTGACCTTCGTTCTAGATATCATCAGTTGAAGGTTAAAGCGAAAGATATACCTAAGACAACCTTCTGAACTAGATATGGGCATTATGAATTTTTAGTGATGTCGTTTGGGTTGACCAATACGCCTGCAACTTTTATGGATTATTTAAACCCTTTCTTAGATCAGTTTGTGGTAATTTTTATTTATGACATTCTTGTGTACTCAAAGAGTAAATAGTAGCACGAAGAACATCTGAGAATAGTGTTGCAGTTATTAAGGGAGAAGAAATTATTTGCTAAATTAAAGAAGTGTGAATTTTGGCTGGAGAGTGTATCATTTTTGAGTCATGTGATATCTAAAGACGGGGGTGTCTGTTGACCCCAAGAAAGTGAGGCGGTGGTAGAGTGGAATAGGCCTACTAGTGTCACTGAAATTCGTAGTTTCTTGGGTTTAACAGGATATTATAGAAGGTTTGTTGAGGGTTTTTCCCGAATTTCTATGTCTTTGACTTGTTTAACACAAAAAGGGGTTAAATTTGAATGGTCTGATGATTGTGAGAAGAGTTTCCAGGATCTAAAGAGTCGATTAGTGTGTGCTCCAGTACTTATAGTTCCGTCCGGAGATAAAGGTTTTACCATCTATAGTGATGCATCGAAGATGGGCTTGGGTTGTGTCCTGATGCAGAACGATAAAGTAGTGGCATATGGGTCTAGGCAGTTCAAGCCATATGAGCAGATTATCCTACGCATGATTTGGAGTTGGCTACAGTGGTGTTTGCATTGAAAATCTAGAGGCACTAACTGTATGGGGTGAAATGTGAGATATTAATTGATCATAAAAGTCTGAAGTATATTTTCACTCAAAAAAGAATTGAATATGAGGCAAAGGCGATGGTTGGAGCTATTAAAGGACTATGATTTGACTATCAATTATCATCCAAGAAAAGCCAATGCAGTGGCTGATGCCTTGAGTAGAAAGACCCTGAGTAATTTGACTACCTGATCACTGACCAAAAGAATATCTTGGAGGACTTGCAAAGGTTGAATATCAAGATTAGATGGCATAACCATGGAGTACAGTGGGCAAACCTTAGAGTTCGACCCACATTGATTGATAGAATTAAAGATGCTCAGGGAAAAGATCCTCAGTTGCAAAAACTTAAGGCTGAAATGGAAATAGGGCTATAGATGGAATTTTGTATGCATAAAGATGGAACCTTGAGATTTGGAGAGAGTTTGTGTGTGCTTAATGATTTAGAGCTCAAGAAAGAAATCCTAAGAGAAGCTCACAGCTCAAGATATACGGTACACCCAGGAAGCACTAAAATGTATAAAAACTTGAAGAGGAACTTTTGGTGGAATAATATGAAGAGGGAAATTGCTTAGTCTGTTGCTCAATGTTTGGTATGTCAACAAGTGAAAGTTAAATATCAGAGACCTGTAGGTAAGTTACAACCTCTTCCTATTCCCGAGTGGAAGTGGGAACATATTACCATGGATTTTGTGACGGGGTTGCTTAGGACCCAAGGTGGTAACAATGCTATTTGGGTTATTGTTGATCGATTGACCAAATCCGCTCACTTTCTAGCTTTTAAGGTAGGGTTCTCCTTAGAGAAGTTTGCAAATTTGTATATCAAGGAGATTGTGAAGTTGCATGGTATTCCGATGACCATAGTGTCTGATAAAGATAGCAGATTTGTATCTATGTTTTGGAGGAGTTTGCATACAGCTTTGGATACTAGTTTGAATTTTAGCACGACCTTTCATCCTCAAAGTGATGGACAGTCAAAGAGAACTATTCAGACTCTTGAAGACATGTTGAGGGCCTGTATTAATGATCTTGGAGGTTCTTGGGATGAGCATTTGGCCTTAGTGGAATTCTCTTATAATAATAGTTATCATGGGAGCATTCAGATGGCACCATATGAGGCTTTATATGGACGGAAGTGTGGATCACCTATTTGTTGGGATGATGTGGGCGAAGGAAGTTATTAGGGCCTGAGATTGTGCAACAAACAGTGGACAAGATCAATCTTATTAGAGAGCGACTCCGCACTGCACAGAGTAGACAGAAAAGTTATGCAGATAATAGGAGACGCGATTTGGTGTTTGGGATTGGAGACCATGTGTTCCTTAAGATGTCTCCTATGAAAAGAGTAATGAGGTTTGGTGTTCGTGGTAAATTGAGTCCTAGATTTATTGGACCATTTGAGGTTTCAGATCGAATTGGAGAGGTAGCTTACAGACTTGCCCTACCATCTTTACTAGTTGGAGTTCATAATGTCTTCCATGTTTCGATATTGAGGAAGTATATATCGAATCCCAATCATGTGATTGATTATGTACCGTTGTAGTTTAAGGAGGATTTGACCTATGAAGAACACCCTGTAAGAATTGTTGATAAGAAGGAGCAGGTTTTGAGGCGTCGAGTCATCCACTATGTTAAGGTTCAATGGAGCAATCACTCGGAGAGAGAAGCTACTTGGGAACTTGAGGATGAAATGAGACAAAAGTATCCACAACTTTTTGAGACTACATGTATGTCAAATTTCGAGGACGAAATTTCTTTTAAGAGGGGAAGAATGTAAAACCCAAGTTGTGTGTATGATTATTTTGTTGGATAGATTAGTAATTAAATTAATTTATATGGGTCATTTATTAATATCAAAGAATTAGTTATGAGATGACATTTTATTTTCTATTACTTAGATGGGTAATTTTGTAACTTTGAGAAATTAGGTTAATAAGCCCACCTATATATTGTGGCTTTAAGTCTTGGGAAACAAACAAAACAGAGGCTAGGAATTGCTCCATAGGCGGCTAGGGTTTGAGAAGGTAAAAGAAAAAAAGAAAGAAAAAGAGAAGAGAGGTTCAAGTGAGGCTACAATAGGGATTGGAGGCAGCACGTTGGTGATTTTGGGACACCCATTGGTTAAGGTAAAATCTATCTTTACTGTTAATTATTAAGTTTATGTTGAGGAATTTAACAATCAATGTATTAAGGGGATTTGGAAGATCTATAGGTGCCTACTTAGGTTTTGAGAATTGGGTGCAATGTGTAAGTGTAACTTTGGGTGGGTAATAGAAACAATGGAGTTTATATCATGGGTATGGGTGTGTTTGGCTATAAAGGTTGGGTTGAATGGTTTGATCTCTTGGATATTAAAGCAATACATTAATCTAATATGGTGGGGCTTCTGTGGGTATATGTAACATGTAAAAAAATATTAATTTATTTGAGGTTTTATTTATTAGGTTTGTGAGATTGAAGTGGTGAAGCTGGGTGTTTGGAGTTGGTGTTGGAGTGTTATTTTAGCTGTTTGAGGTAAGTAACCCTCTATCACTGTTGGTTCATTTTTATTCCTATCGAATCGTTTAAAATCATAAATATATATTTATAGCCTTCGTGTTCTCTTAAAATAAAACATGGGTCAAGTATAAAACAACATCGAATATTATTATGGAAGTTATTTGAATATTTTGTAAAACTATTCTGAAAATTGTACCAAATGTTTATTCCGAAAATATCGAATATTTTATTTGAAAGTTGTGTATTGTTTGAATTTTGAACATCACTCTAGTCTGACTATGATTTGGACCCTAGCCAATGGGGGTTATTTATTGGCACAGAAACTAGTTTCTTTTGGGGCTTTACCACCGGCCTATGTGTGGTTCTGAGCCTTGTCACGGGCTAAGTGACCGTAGTCATTAAGACTTGGGTTTTGTGAATCGAATAATTGAACTATCTGAATATCGAACCATTGATTTGAACAACTAATTACTTTGAATTATCACATTGGCTTTTCATTTAAAACGTATTGTACATTGTTTATTTTTAGCTATGAAACCATCTTACAAATAATTGTTCATTTATTGAACTGTAGAAAAATTATATTTATTGGTCATCGATTTATTTATTTATTTTTGTATACTTGATCCAACTAGCAGTGATGGTTGGTTATTTACTGGGCTGTCTGGCTTACCCTTATTTTATTTTTCAGATTCTGAGGAGTAGAGCTGCGCGGGGTTTTTACTCGTGGGAGTGCCGAGAGTAGGACTATGATTTAAGTATTTGGATCATTATTATTATTATTATTTTATTAGTGGACTTGGTGGACAATTTCATATGATTAGAATTGTCTATTTGTATGGTTTTTAGCATTATGATATTAAAGGATTTAATTTGAGTATTTTATATTATTGGTTATGTGTTGGACTCTTAGCCTTGCATGCTCACCTAAATGAGTGTGCGGCGTTGTCACGGAGCTTGGGGCGTGACAGATACTATTGCAAAGTTTGAGTCTTTCATCTATGTGGTCTCTATTCTGGATCTGATTATATATTCTGCTGACAATTGGTTTGTATTGTTGTTTGGTTGCTGAGAATTTGAGGGAAAAAAATTAGAAAGAAAACACATTAATTTTCCCCATAAACATGCAAATTATAAAAGATTCTACTTACAAGAAAATTTATGCCTACTTCCTTTAAGCTCAGTCTCTCAGTCCTTTTGGTTCTTTGCTTCTTAATTTTTATGAATAATAAAAAATATTGTATCAATGCTGATATTGTTTTCTTCTAAAAAAAGTATAAAGCTTGAACCACAAAATGGCACGGACAAAACCGCGTAAACGGAAGCGTAGAGAAGAGAAATATGATACAGAAGACATAGAACAGTTTATGGCAGAGGAAATAGATGGGGTAATGGGTAAAGAGGAGATAGAAAATGCACCAGATGAAGAGAAAGAAACGGAAAATGTAGACGAACTTGCCGGTATTCCGATTCAACCATATGATCACAAGGCCCAGACTGGGGCCATTTTCATTCTTGAGAAGGCTTCTTTGGAAGTTGCAAAACTCGGAAAGGTCTGTATAATTTTATTATCTTTGTCTTTTTCGATTTCTATATTCTTTCTTAAACTTATTTTTGTTGGGTTTAGGATTATGGTGCTTTCAAACATTTATTGTTGTGTTTCTTGAGGGTTAAGGATTTAGGCTTCAGCATTTTGGTTGGGATTTCATAACGATCTTCCATCATTGGGGAATGTTCAAATTTTTGTTGTAGTTTTGTGTTTGTTGAGGGACTTTTTATTTATTTATTGTCTGCATTAAGTGCTTCAGGATATAGGCTTCAGCTTTTCATCATGAATTTTGGTTGGGTTTCTCAAGGATCTTCCATCATTGGGTTTAAAGTATCTCTTCGTCTGTGCGCGCACACATGATGCATGTAATTTTGCCTAACAGCTTTTTTCTATCCATACAGAGTTACCAGCTTTTGAACTCAGATCATGACAATTTTCTGAGAAGTAATAACAAAAATCCTGCTGATTACCGGCCAGATATTGCTCATCAGGTACTGAACTTTGGTGTTACGGTCCAGATCCTTTTGTTGAAAAGTTCAGTTGTTTTAACTTTTTTGTTGTTTACATATGGTCTACATTGGTATGTACTAGTCTAAATCATGGTTATCAGGAAACACCAGCATCCTAACAATTTATGTTCCCAAAACATTGTACATTTTCATTTGAGAACACCCACATTCAGAAAACATTGTATCACTTTCATTCTAGAACACTGTATCACTTTCATTCTAGAACACCGTATAATGATTAGAAAAAGCTGGTTCTTATTCTTTGGTTTAATTATCCTATTATAAGATGAAACATAAAAAAAAAAAAAAAAAAAAAGAGGCTACGAAATAGAGGATTTTTGCAGGAGATAAATAAAAGAGGAGGGCCATAGTGGAAGGAGAACCACTCCACATTTAGAACTGTCTAATTACATTCCAACTATGTAATCTGCGTAGCCTTAAAACCAAGGTATTTTGAGTGTTTATACCATATTCCCGTCCTCTTTTTTGTTTTGTGAGGGGATTGGGGACAGTCATGGGCCGTATGGGGTGGGTTTGTGGAAGAGCATTATGAAGGTGAGATGAATTTACTAAGAGAATTGTTTTTAAATTGGGTAATGGGAGTAGAGTGAAGCTTTGGCTTGACTGTGGTATGGTCACCCTTTGGAGGATTTGTTTTCCTGATTTATTTGATTTGGCAATTGGTAGTGAACAAGGATGCTTCAGTTCAGGAGAACTTGTTGGTTTCAGCCTCAAAATAGTGCAGCGGTGTGGAGTTCGTTGGCCATTTTGATCGGCTTACATTTTGTTCTACATAGTTGCATTGTCCAAAACTTAGTTTCATTACAATATTTTTAGCAGCCAGTTGGTTACTTCTCTAGTTAGTATTTATGAGGCTTATGTTAAATTGTATTAACTTGTTTTTCCAACCACACTGATCATAAAGTTATGCCTTCCAGTCTATCCTAGCAATTTTAGATGGCCCCCTAAATAAAGCTGGGAGATTATGAGCATTGTATGTGAAAACGGAGAACGGTGTTCTATTTGAAATTAAACCATATGTTCGTATTCCAAGGACATATAAGCGCTTTTCTGGTATCATGTGTAATTTTCCCAAACACTTATTTTGCTTTATATACTATCATTTCTTTCCATTGTTTGCCTTGTAGGAATTCCATTGTCTTTCTCCTACGTTCTAAGTCTCTTAATAATCATTTCAGTGCTGCTGCTGCAAAAATTGAGTATAACTGCTGTTGGTGAGAGTGAAAAACTATTGCGTGTGATCAAGAACCCTGTAACACAATATTTACCGCTCAGCTCTCATAAAATAGGTAAGCAATCCTTTTAAGTGTTCTTATCTGATGAATTGGCATCAAGCAGAAATGATAAAATTGCTTTCTTGCATATCAGGCTTCTCCTATAGTTCAGAAAAATTGGTTGATATAAGAGACTATGTGGCTGCTGTTAGCGATGATGTGAATTTTGTTTTTGTGGTATGTCTAAAGCTACTTATGCTTTAAAATTTTGTATGCACTTGATTGGTACTACATTCTTGACCCCATGCATGTACAGGTTGGTGCAATGGCCCATGGGAAAATTGATATTAAGGATTATGCAGATGATTTTATCTCAAGTAAGCTAATTCTGAATTTTTTTCTTAACTTTCTTGAATATATATATGTAGTAGAAATTATGCCTCCTACACATCTTTTCGCATCTAATTTCCTCTCTTTGGTGTGCTTGTCATCTTTGTCAATGCTATCTAGATGGTTGTGGTTTAGCATCTTATTTACATAGAGCTGAAGGAATTGGTATATCTTGTGTGCGGACTATTGGAGATTGAATGCCTATTTAAGAAGCACGAACATGGACATGAGACAAAATGATTTTAAAAAAATAAGACATGAACACGGAGGGAATATGGCAAATTTTTCAATATACTTTTGTTTGCTATTTATATGAATATAAATTTAGGTCACATAGATAAAATGGCATCAATATATATATACATGTGGGTGTATTTTTTTACTTTGATCCAAATCAACTTTCTAAAATATTTATGAATAAAAAATTCACCTGAACATAGGACACGCGTGTCAGTGAAATGTCCCCAAAGTGTCCTATAGGAAAAAACAAAAAAATAGGCGTGTCTGACACGCGGACACATGTGAATGCGGCATGTCAGTATTCCGATACTTGTTGGACATGTACACATCATCTATTTTGGAGCGCCCCATGCTTCCTACGTATTGGACACCGACACGGCATCCATTTTGGAGTACCCGTGCTTCCTCGACGCCTATCTATTACAAACTATATTGTGCATTGGTTGTGTTGGAATTTATTGCATTCTTGATCAAGTTGTATTAATCCTCAAGGTAGGCTTGTTGGTTGAAAGTTGCTGAAGAATGTCTTCTATATACTTGTGGGCAAATAACATATCATGTATAGTCTTCTACTACCAAATCCATCTATGGAGTGGAACCGTAATTTTGGGTTGGTTGTCATTATAACAGTTTATATATCCAACTATATATATATAGATTACAAAGTTTTAAGGTCCGTTAAGTCACATATACACACCACTTTACTCAAAGGTCTCATGAGCATACTGCATAAGTCTCCTAAGGATTCTGTGGTTGTTCATCTTGTTTGTTTGCCGATGTTTCTTGGACCTTTTGCTTCAGCCTGGAATACCCATATTGACACCACATAAGATGGTATATATATATGCATATAGGCCTTGTTTGGGATAAACTAAAATAGTCAAAAAGTCAAAAAGTTACTAACAAAATTAAAAAGTCTATACTATTCAAGGGTAGCTTGTAGGGGAAGCCATCAGGGCAAAATTATTATTTTTTCCTTTGAATTCAACTAACCAAAAAGTCAAAAAGTCAAAAGGGTAAAATGATCATTTTGATTTTATTACAATATTTTAGTACACATCTTAGTTGAAAAGCCCATCCCTCACTTCTCCTTAAAACCCAGGTATTGAGGAGAGGGAAACTAGAGCCTTATAACTAGCACAGATGGGGCAATTCCAATCGATGTGGGACACATTTCAGCATACTCTCCTGGACCACAACACACACTAGCTGGACAAATAGCCTACCAGTCACAGGCCCAACCAAGCTCTGATACCAAGTTGAAAAGCCCGGCCCATACTTCTCCTTAAAACCTAGGTATTAAGGAGAGGGAAAATAGAGCCTTATAACTAGCACAGATGGGCCAACTCCAAACGATGTGGGACACATTTCAACATACCCTCCGGGACCACAACACACTAGCTGGACAAATAGCCCATCAGTCACAGGTCCAACCAAGCTCTGATACCAAGTTGAAAAGCCCAACCCACACTTTTCTTTAAAACTTAGGTATTAAGGAGATGGAAACTAGAGCCTTATAACTAGCACAGATGGGGTAACTCCAAGCGATGTGAGACACATTCCAACAATCTTTTCGTAAAAAGTTAAAAAGTTATCCCAAACATATATCTTTTTTTTTTCTCTACTTTTTTAATTAAAAAGTCAAAAAGTGTACTTATATAGCACATTCCAAACAACTACTAAATTAGATGGGAGGTAGAAAAGTTACACGTGGACATGCTTTGACCCCCATGTAACGTAGAGATGTAATCCAGAACTGATTGTTCAAGTAGATATTGGTCCAAACTTAGAAGATTATGTGCTAATATGCTGTTTAATATCAATTGTTAATTGGTTGCATAATTATGATACATTCTTTTGTTGTTCTCAGTTTTTTTTTTCCCCGTCAAATCCCAACTCCCAATTTGTGCAGTTTCTGGTTATCCAATGAGTGCAGTAGGCTGTATTTCAAGAATTTGTGGTGGTTTGGAGCACAAGTGGAAAATCTTGTAAGCCCAGCAATCAGTCAAAGTATCATCTACATATTCGGCGCTTTACATCTCATTTTGTGGTGCTATATGTATTCATTTGGTGCCATGAACCAAGGTTCTATGGAATTTTGAATCATAGCATGTTTCTTCCAATTTTCATTTTTTTCAAAGTAGGGATTGTTATCTATCCTGCACTTGTAATATGATTAAGGAACATAAATTTTTATGTTTATGCTTTATTATTTTCAAATGATTGATGTAGAAAATTTTCATTGAAGTTTTTTATGTTCTTACGAAGCTATTGCCATGCAAGCGTTGATTATGGTTGATTGATGAAATAAAATGTTGCTGGAAAAAGTCTGGGGAAATCATACAATGGTTTGCTGTTAAAAGTTAGGCAAAAGGCTTGACAGTCCATCTGAGGTTGGGTTGCATTGAACACTAGCCCAAACCCAACTAAAATTTGTTGGTAATGCTTCCCTTACTGTTTTCTGTTTTCGTTTTTAGTTTTTTGAAAACTGGAAATTGATGTCAAAATTGTCAAAAAAATCTGAAACAAAAAAGGGTGTTTTTACTTTTATCCAAAGCAAGTTTTCATTCTTTTTCTCTCTTCCAACCACCACCCACAGCTGCCACTGGCCTCTGGCACCTCTAGTGATCTCTAGCTAAATATTTGCATTTATTGATTTTGATTCGATATGAGAAAGTAAATATTTGAATCTATATCTATAGTAGAGAGGATAGTGAAAGGAATGAGAATCAAAATCTGAAAGAAAACCCAATTGGATTCGGCTTGGTTACGCGTAGTTCGGATTCCGGAGAAACACGCAGTCTTATAGACGAAGACAGAGAGAGAAAACGATCTAATCATAGACGGGTACTCTCTGATTCTGAAACTGTGCGGTGGTTGAACCATGCGGTTGGAAAGATTTGGCTTCTTTGTATGGTTATTAAATTAATTGATTATTAAATCATCTCACAGAATATTCTCCCCCACATTCACTTGATTATTAAATTAAGACAATGAGATCTTTACCTGTTTTACATTAAGACATGTTTAGTTTTTCCTGGTTTTTAAAAAAACCAAGCATATGGTATATATGGTGCCTGATGCATTACACAAATGAAGAGATGTCATTTATAGACATTATTGATTTTATAATTGTTAAAATTTCAATTATGTATTTGTTTATAAATTAATATCTCAAGTTCCTCTTACGGAAAGGTACAAATATTTGACAAATATTTTGTGGAAGTTTTTACGAATATGTTTTTTAAAATCAAAATATGATTTTAATTACTAAGATCTGGTATGGTTTTTGGTTTGTGAATTCTTGAAACTTGGGAAAATATAAAGTATATGTTATATACTTGGGAAAAATTTATGGATGTATTTTAAAACCAAGTGCATGGTTTATTGATGTCATTTACCTGAGGGTGTATTAACTTGGAATGAATTTTATGACATAATGTTGCTATATATATATATATATATATTTTAAATATTGTGTGATATGTGTTATTTTTGACTGATTTAATTTCAGTGCATTATATGGGATTTAATTAGAGTTTATTTAAAAGTTTGTGAACTTTTAATTAAATTGTAGTGGTGCTACTACCAATGGATTTCTTTTAAAATATTATATAAGCAATCATTAAACACTGAAAAATTTAAACATGCTATTTTAAATAATGGTGTTGTTGTCTTGTATATAATATGCAATTATACAAGTGATATTTTTCATTTTATATCGAAAATGAAAATAGATTCATTTTTGTCCCAAATAAATTTTTTTTTATTTTATTTTAAAATGAGTTATTATTTGTGACTGTGACACTTGTCTAAGAAATGAATCATGTTGTTTGTGCTAATTTATGTATTATCACAAATGTGGGGGAAGAGAGATTAATGAGATTAATGAGATTAAAAATTATGATTATGATTGACTTGTTAATCTTGCCCATGTCTACATATGTTGTAGAGTTGACAATCATTTTATGATGTCATTAAATATCATTTTTGTATGCGGTGTATTATAACTAGATGTCAATTATTTATCAAAGTGTTGATAAAAATGTGAACTTATGTGTTTTGACATAAGAGGAATTCTAAACTATTCTTTGGAATAATTGGTGACCGATAACTCCGTAATAAAATATTATATGAGTTAAAATATTTCATGGGTGAAAGACGCTTTGGTAATTGTCGACGGAGCCACCAATACTGGATAAGACAAATAAGATGTAAATGTATTTATACAGTGATATTTATATTTCATGTTGAGATTGGAATTAAGGGTTGCAGTAAACAAAAAGAAATTAATCATGGCTAAAGAAATGTTATTTGACAAAGTATTGTGGCCACAACCGGTTTTAGTCATCTCTTCTTTGTACTGCAAAAGCAAGTTATTAAGTCTAATTGTTTTTAGACAAATTAGTATTGTGATTATATTCACAAAAATAGTTTACATCTTGTTATTTAGTTCAAGCACGCAATTAATGATATATTCTGGGGGTGTATTTATTATACACCAGCAAAAGAAATTAAGTTTCCTTGGAATGCTTAAAATGTGGGGGTGCTTTGAGGATTTTACCAAAGTAACGGTTCCGATTGTAGGTCCATAAAGAATCTCAATTCTTTTTATAGGACAAAGTTGGAGTAGAAGCAAAAATGGTTTCATTAACTCCTAAGGAACAACTCTATGTTTATTATTTTAAATTTGAAAATGGAAGTGACATAGAGTAACGGTAAGTCTCGATGTAATCAAAGACTTAATACCATAGGACATTTGCTTTCAGTTGTAAATATTGTCTAAGGATAATATAATGGATCCACCAATGATATATAATTGAGAAGGTCAAACGAAAAATAGCAGCTGCTAAGCAAAAAGTTTGACCAGAGAGCAAATGAGGGAAAGTTCATCGAGGGGAATGTGATTAAAGCCTATTACACCAGAGTCATTATAATGGTAACCCTACTTAGATGACTGGAGATCCCAAGAACTAAGTTCAAAGGGACAACTAAGTTATGTGTGGCTCGCCAGAAATCACTAAAGGAGTCCATCTCCTATCCATTCCTATGATGAGAGTGATATCTGCAACATGTGTTGTATGCAGGGAACTTAGGGCAAGCTATGCTTTTAATGATTACTTATATCTTGGAAATCCTAGAAGGGTATTTTTTAAGAGGAGTATTTAAGAGACTCAAAATAAGGATCACCTATATGAGTGTGAAGGGGCCGCTTCTATGAAAATTGATAAGGCTAAATTTTCTAAAGCACTCATGAAACACCAAGACTTGCCCAAGGCCAAAACGGGCACAACCGTGAGAACTAAGCTGTGTATGGAGATATTCTGTGTGAATTCTATTGTCTTGGCTTACACAAACGGCTGAACAGTTCAAGGCATCGCGTCCACTGATTAGCTAGTAAGTCCGATAGACTTTCACTAGGGAAGGTTCAAAGCCGAAAGCTACCTATCTCGATGCAGGATATTTCCTTAATGTACTCTCTCTTTGTCTGCATGTTGTTGCATGTCCTTTTCGTAAATTTCATTCATGTGGGGGATTGTTGGAAAATTTGAATTTTATTTACTCCTATGGTTGTGTCTCTTGAGATGAAAGGGTGTGTTATTTTAAAGGATCACAACCTTTCTGAAGAGTCACATAGAAGTCTATATATTCTATCTTCCTCACTTCATTTTGTCATGGCGAATTGCCATTCTTTTTCACATAAGTTTTATTCTTCATATTTCCTGAGTCTAATTTTTCTTTAAAGAGAGTTCATGCACAGCAAAGTTCGCTAGGCTTGCAATAGTAGTGCTGCTAGTGCAAGACATTGATCGTTGTATCCTGGGAGATAGACGTCCATTGAATCCTAAGCACCGGTGGGAGGACGAATCTATCTTAAGGAAAGAGTGTCACACACTCGACTCGATCAGGTTTTATCTTTTTATGTACTATATGTTTTATCACGTTATTATGTTGATTTATTTCAATTTTTAGTTTTGCCCAAAAAGCGTTTGCATATTTTTAAAATTATATTTTCCCGATAGTTTGGTACTATTTTTCCTACATGTTGACATCATTCAAGAGCCCAAGATATCTATCAGGTAGAGCTGCCTGGAAATCGTTGGAAGGTGAAATAACAAAGGCCATTCCATTGCTACCGATATCTGCGTGCTTTGGTACAATCACAAATATAAAAGTAGTAGAGAAAGAGAAGACACTACCATTTGTCGAGTTCTTGAAATAGAGGGGAACGTCATAGAAACTGCGACCCATCTACAAGAATGTAGTATTAATTAGCTTCAATGGGCCCGTTGTAGTTTGATCCAGGTTCAGTGCGTTCCCTTTAAAGATGAACTCACACTACAACAAATCCAACCTTTGGCGACCATTTTTGGCAACTAATCAAATTTTAGTCGCCAAAAGTACATTTTTTGGCGACTAAAATTTATATTTGTCGGCATTGGTCCAAGATATCGCTACCAAAATATTTTAGTCAATAAATATTGCTTATTGGCGACTAAATTTGAATTTAGTCGGTAAAAACTCAAGTTTCAGTGACTAAAAATTTGATTGGTCGCTGTTAGTCCAAATTTTAGGCCCAAAAAAAATAAATTAATAAGTAATATTGGTTTTTCTCGACTAAAATTAAAATTAGTCGCCAAATAGTACTTTTGGCAACTAATATTTTCGTCACTGCTAAGTAAACCTTTGGTGACAAAAAAAATTGGTCGGCAAATATAAAGTTTTGGTGACTAAAAATTTTTTTAGTCATGGTACATTCATTTTTTCCAACCAAAAAATGTTAGTCACCAAATGTCTACTTTTAGCGACTAACATTTTAGTCGTTGTTAGAGTTGGTTTGGCTACTAAATAATTTAGTCGTTATTACTTCAATTTTTGTCGACAAAATTTTATATTAGTTGCCAAAGGTGCCAAAATTATGGTGGGAAAATGAAAAGCTATTTGTTGCCCACCCAGGTATTCTCCCTCTGTTTAGGAATACAAAACACTTCTCTCTCTCCCACACATCAGTCACCACCACACCTCACCTTACCACCAGCGCTCACCACCGGGAAGCATTCGACGTCGCACATCGCCACCACCACCGCCGCAATACCAGGTTTTCTTTCGCTCTCCCTCTCGGTCTCGCGCTCTCTCTCGCTCTCGCTCTCCTGCTTGTTGTATCCCCAAATCGATGCTTGTTGTATCCCCAAATCGACGAACAACGACACGATGACGAACAATTCATCGCTGATCTGCTCTGGTTCTCCCTTAATCTCTCCACCGTAGGGTTTTGACTTTATCTTCCTTCACATTATAGGGTAAGTTTTTCTCTGTTGCATAGATGTATCCATAGACTTGTGTCTCTGTGTTTATAAAGATTATCAAATTTATGTAATTTTTTTCAGGTAAATTGTTTGATTTTGTTGGACTCTTTGTTGTTCAATTAATGATTGATTTCAGTCCGTTAACGTGATTAGATAGATTGTAAGCCATGGGTTCCCATTCTGTTTTCATGTTATGCTTCCTTGTTTGGGGTTTAATTTTGTTCAAGGTATGGTAAGTTAGATTGCAATTTGTTTGATTTGTGATTTTTTTTTTGGTTGTGAATTTTAGGTTTTCAACTTCAAGAAGGGGTTCATTCAAAAAAAAAAAAAAGAAAAAAGAAAAAAATAGAAAAAAATAAAAACACTTCGAGGAGGGAAATCAGTATTGGCTTCAAATGGGCAAACCACAAAACCCCACCAAACCCCACCAAACCCATCTCTATTGCAAAGTGGCCAAGTTTTCCAGGTAATATGCAATGGAGTTTGTTATGTCACTTGGTAGATGGCTTCATTCCTGATTTATTGTGTATTAATGTATGGATTTCATGAAGTTTAAATTGATGGATAAGAGTCAAGATTTCCTTAATATATATATATATATATTTTGGACTTGGGGCTTTGTTTTTTGGAAAAGCAGAGGGACTAACTATGGACTTTGGAGAATAGCTTTCCTTGGTTATTTTATTTCAATAATAAGAAAATGAGATAAAATATGCATTTATGTGTAACATTTTCCTTTTTTTCAGAAAATGTTTTCCACCTAGTCACATGTAACGTAAATGTGCTGATCTTTTTTTTAATTGGTGTCAAATCTTTTATTAACAAAGCAGTTGGCGTTAGAGCAAGAGATTCAAAAGTATCACATCAATTTCTTGCTTACATATTTTGCTATATTTGATGTCATTCTTAATATACCTCATCTGTAGTTAGCTAGAAATAAGGATTTTAGGGTGATAATTCTTTTATTAGAATCATAAACAAATATGATTGTGATTTTCTTCTTAAACTAGTGCATCATTTTGGTTATGTACTTGTATTCATTCTTCATTTTCTGATACTTGTACTATTCCTTGCATATATATTATTTCTCAAAATGAGTAGTGAAGCTCAAAATGGTATAAGTGGTGCATGGAAAATGTTGACTGCCACCCCTACCTATATCACTTCTTTATCTGATTGAAGTTAGGTTTGATTCAAGTGTAAAAAAAAATTTAGTGCTAATGGTGCTAATGGGCTGGAAATTGTTTAGATTCGATTCAAGTTGGACTGGATGCACGTTGTCTTTATAGGTGGTACAAGCACTTCAGCTCCTATTCTAGCAAGTGGTTGTCAAAGGTCACTCCATTAGTATTGAAACTAATAGACTTCTGCTTCAGCTTTAGCTTTATATGAATCTAGCTTTATGACATCAGTTCACTTGTTTGACCAAGTCAATTTATTTCATTGAACTAATTGTTTATTAGTACTCTCAATATTTTGGACTTTTTTGACTGATTCATAGATATTTTTTTGGATGTTTAAAATCATATTCTAGACAGTAATGAATTTTATGGTTGTTTATTAGTACTCTCATCATAAAGAAGAGACCTCCAATGGTATGAACTCCCTCAACTTCTTTATCTGGTAATCTCTTTGTTCTCCTCCTTTCTCTCTCAGATCTCCTCTCTCTTTGTTTCTTCTTATTTTATGATTTGAATCTACTTCTAGGGTTTGGATCAACGTATTCACCATGACAAATAGGACTTGTGAGAACTGAAGGAACGTAATTCGGACCTGTAGGTTGGGAGTTCGAGCTGAATAACTTAGTCGAAAAAGAGCATTTCGGAGGTGAAAATTCATAACAGCCCCCGAACCACCGTGTGGCTCACACGGACAGTTCCCCTATGACAAATAGGACTTGTGAGAACTGACGGAACGTAATTCGGACCCCACTACAAGAAAAATGACTTTTGGCGACTAAATTTTTAGTCGCCAAAAGTCTGTTTTTAGTCGCCGAAAGCCTGTTTTTGACTTTTACCGACAAAATTTTTTAGTCGCCATAGTTGTCGCGTATTTGTGGTCGGCGGAGGGTATTGGCGACTAAACCTTTTTTAGTCGCCAAAAATGGGTTTTTACCGACTAATAAATTAGTCGCCAATAGTGTTTTTCACTTTGGAAAATAATACATTTACCGACTAAACTTTAGTCGCCAATACTCACTCAAACGCCGACTAAACGGCTTAGTCGCCAAAATCAAGGCTTTTGGCGACTAAAATATTAGTCGCCAAAGGTGTTATTCCGAAAAAAAAAAAACTCACTTTTTTTTGCTTCTCCTGAGTTTCGAACCCGAACCACACGCCCTCCACACGCCTTTTTGCAACACACGCCCTCCACTATGCCACAACAAGTTCACATGAATATATATGCAATATATATTATTTATATAGTATATTAACCGGTATTAATACAAAATAATATATACAAATATAATTATTTTAATTCAATATAATTATTTAAAAAATAAATTATTTACTAAAATTTTTTTTTTGGCACTTTTGGCGACTAAAATCATATTTAGTCGCGAAAACCCCACCTATTAGCTACTAATATTTGTTTAGTAGCCAAAAACAGACACTTTTGGCGACTAAAATCAGATTTAGTCGCGAAAACCCCACCTATTAGCTACTAATATTTTTTTAGTAGCCAAAAACAGCACTTTTGCCGACTAAAGTGACTGTTAGTCGCCAAAACACACCCTATTAGCTACTAAATTTTTTTTAGTAGCCAAAAACAGCACTTTTGGCGACTAAAGTGAGTTTTAGTCGCCAAAACCCCACCTTTTAGCTACTAAATTTTTTTAGTAGCCAAAAATCTCCACTTTTGGCGACTAAATTGAATTTTAGTCGGCAAAACCCCTACTTTTGGCTACCAAATTGCTTGTAGTCGCCAATAGGTATGCATTTGGCGACTAAACTAGTTTAGTCGGCAAAAGTGATCAGTTTTGGTGACTAATTTCATTTTAGTCGCCAATTCTAGTACTTTTAGCGACGAAAATTGTAATTTTAGTCGCCAAAAATGGTTTTTTTTGTAGTGCCCGTAGGTTTGGAGTTAGAGCTGAATATGCCCTAAACTTAGTCGAAAAAGGGTGTTTCAGGGGTGAAAATTCAAAACGGCCCCCGAACGACCATGTGGCTTGCATGGATAGCTTCGCCATAACAAATAGGACTCATGAGAACTGACGAAACGTAATTTGGACCTGTAGGTTGGGAGTTAGAGCCAAATACGCTCTAAACTTAGTCAAAAAAGGACTTTCCGAGGATGAAAATTCATAACAGCCCCCGAACCACCGTGTGGCTCACATGGACAGTTCCCCCATGACAAATAGGACTTGTCAGAACTGACGGAACGTAATTCGGACTAGTAGGTTGGGAGTTAGAGCCGAATACGCCCTAAACTTAGTCGAAAAAGGGCATTTCAGGAGTGAAAATTCTAAACAGCCCCCGAACGACCATGTCGCTCGCATGGATAGCTTCGCCATGACAAATAAGAGTTGTAAGAACTGATGGAATGTAATTCAGACATGTATGTTGGGAGTTAGAGCCGAATATGCCCTAAACTTAGTTGAAAAAGGACTTTCGGCGGGCAAAAATTCAAAACAGCCTCTGAATGACCGTGTGGCTCGCACGGACAGCGTCTCCATGACAAATAGGACTTGTGAGATCTGACGAAACGCAATTCAAACCCGTAGGTTGGGAGTTAGAGCCGAATACGTCCTAAACTTACTCGAATAGGGGCTTTCCGGGGGCGAAAATTCATAACAGCCCCCGAATACGCCTGACACTAAGTCGAAAAACTTGCAACACTTAGTTAAAAAAGCAACAACTTTATTAAAATAATATTTACATATTCTAATAATTGCCTTTATATATTTATAGGACGAAGAAATTACATATTACATTGTTTGTGCAGTTGGTTAGAATAAATATTGCATGATCCATATATATATATATATATATTTTTTTTTCTTTTATTTCCAAGAAGACATTTCTCGATTGTTCTACCTTAAATGCATGTTAGAACATGTTCCATATGGCTGACTGAATTGATATTTTGTAACCAATTCTAATGTTTCATTTTTTGTTTTTCTTTGTAGATGGCTTTGTTACGTAGACTTGTGGATAATCCATATTGGTGTATGGAAAATAATTTTCACTTTTGTGTAGAAATAATACAATACTTTTATTGTCCTCAACTTTTGTGTAGTTCATTATTACTGATACAGAAAACTTTTGGCAATCAACAGATAATGAATGTCGTGGTACATAGATCACCTTATGTCGTGGTACATATATACCATTTATCGGCGTACATATAGGACGTTTTGTCATGGTCCATAGAAAACTTTTGTCGTGGTACATATATCACCTTTTGTTATAGTACAGATTACGATGGTAATTTGTACCATGCCAAATGATAATTTCGCTTGGTAGTAAATGTATTTTTTTGTATACGGAGGGCTTTGATTTTTGTATGATATATTTTGTACGGAATTATTATTTTAGTTTGGACAATAGTCGATTTGTATGGACTTTGATATTTAATGTTATTTATTTTTGGTATATGGATGCAGATTGTGGAATGATTGATAATATATATCATTTTGTTTTTATACGTATTACATGTTGCATTGTATATAGACAGGTTGTGGAGAAATTATAATTTCGCGATAAAACATAATATCATGTTTTTGGCGACTAAACAATTAGTAGCTAAAAAGAAATTGGGAAAAGACATTTGGCGACTAAAAGTTTTATAGCCCAAAAAAAAAAAAGACATTTGGCGACTAAAAGTTTTGTAGCCAAAAAAAAAAGAAAGACATTTAGCGACTAAAACTTTAGTAGCCAAAAAAAAAAAGATATTTAGCGACTAAAACTTTAGTAGCCAAAAGAAAATCAAACATTTGGCAACTAAAATATTTCTTAGTTAAAAACAAAAAACTAAATTATAAACACACTTTTGCCGACTAAAATTTTAGTAGCCAAAAATGTAGAACTTTAGGCTATCAAATATTTAGTAGCTAAAAGAGGAACTCTTTGCCGACTAAACATTTAGTAGCCAAAGATGGGGACTTTCGGCGACTAAATTTTTAGTAGCCAAAAAAGAACTCTTTGCCGACTAAAATTTTAGTAGCTAAAAAGGTTAGACTTTAGGCGACTAAAAGTTTGGTCGCTGAAAAGGGTCTAATTTAATGTAATGTCCAACCTTTTGGCGACTAAATATTTAGTCGGCAAATGAATACATTTGGCGACTAAAATAATTTTAGTCGCCAATTAGCTTTCCCTACTACTCTTCGGCTACTAATTTTGTGACCAAAAAATTTAGTCGCTAAAGCCCTTCGGCGACTAAAAATAGACTTTTGGCGACAAAAAATTTAGTCGCCAAAAGTTAAAATTCTTGTAGTGTCATCTCAAGTACCATTGGAAGATGCAAATTTCAGGAGGAGAAAAAACACCATGATCATGTACGACATGACTTGCTTATCTTACAAATGCAATAGTTACAGAAACTGAACTATTGTCTCCCCAAATCTTAACTTTATCCATACCCATTTTCCATACCATGGAAGTCTTAAATTAATTTCGCCAGAGCTCACAAGGAAACTTCACTACCATACTAGTCTCGATTTGCAACGACTTAGCGACTAAGGGACCACTAGAGAGTAATGATGCGGACCTGGAAAAGTTTCACCAATTGTCGAGAAGGTAATGCGAAAGCAATCTACAATGAATATAGTACTATTAGCATTGTATTTTGACATTTTTTGGAAAAAAACATTTCTGGGTCTAGATTATTTTCTGAAAAAAAAAAAAAAACAATGAAGAAAAAAAAGATTGGAAGAAAATGACCCATCTTTATTCGTTGAATCAGGGCTAGTACTAGTAGTGTGGTTGAAGCATAGCTGTCATGCCGAATGAAAAAGAAAAAGAAAAAAAAGGTGAGAAAGAGAGAAAGGAAGAACCAAAAGTTCTTTATCCTTTTCAATCACTGCATCAACCATACGTTAATTCCAATACAGCACAACTTCTCTTCGTTTGTGAGAGAAGCTGTGGAGCCAAGTGCTTGCTCACTGCCTCTCTTACAATAAGACCTTTAGGCCATGTTTGTTTAGACGGACGGGAAAGAAGTCACTCCCTTTTACAGGACCGATATGGCTTTAATATTGGGTGATTAGGAGTAGTGGGTGCTGCAACTCAAGAACATTGCTTCATGACTCAGTTATCATTTCATGTGAATTGGCTATTGATGATAAGTGATTTTTGGTGTGTGTTTAAAAATAAATAAATAAATTGATTTGCCAATTTTGTCAAATAACACGAGTGTGTTTGGGAATTTTAACAAACACTTGGCATGTTAGATGGTGACGTGGCTAAGCCCATAAAGGCCATAGCCCACTATAAACAACCCAAGCCCATCACTTGGAGCCCAGTACATAACCCACCTGGTGGAGTCCAGAGCAGCTGGAACCCAGTATGGCACAAAGGGCCAATGACATTTAGACATATGGCAGGCAAAGGACAAGCCACATCAGCAGACAAAGATCTGCAGAGTTATTGCCACTGCACATCACAATTAATGCAGCCCATCACAGCATTTATTACGACAACACCTCTCCGTCACCTCTCCGTCGGAACAGCGCCACCTTACCCTGAACAAGGTAAGCTACAGTATAGACTTTCGGCGAGGAGGGCAGGTCGGAAGGGACAGGGAAATGATTACCAAAGAATATAAGCAAACGTTGAAGACAAGAAGAAGGTTAAGCTTTTTATCTCCAATCTCTCTCTCTACATTCTACTTCCTCTATTAACTTACTTGTCGGAGGGTTCACTGGGGGACTACCCCGTTCCCCGTTGAACTTGTTTGCAGGTTATCTGGTGGGCTTGATCATTCGGACGTGGGCTTGAGGAGCTGGGATCAGTCCGACCCATACCTCGGATCAAACCGTATCATCAGTTGGCGCCGTTTGTGGGAAGTGGTTCTTATCCGAATGCCAGTTGTGCTCATTGTCGCCGGAGACCCTGTCCTAACAACCTTTTCATCCTACCCATCCAAGTGTATGGTCACGACTAGATCCATGGCTTCTCACCATAATGCTGCTGACCATCAAACCGACCCTCCCAATCCAAACAACCCACCACAGTATTTCATTGAGCTCACCAATAGCATTAATCGCATGGCCGAGCAAAACCAGGCCCTGATAAATGCTTTACTCCAAAGAAATCTCCCTATGACTCCTCCACCACCCCTAGACATTCCACCCAACCAAGAACGAGCCCTGAGTCATACTTTCCCGCAACCCTATCCACCAAACTTGGAAGGTCTGCAACCTCCTCCCCTACATATAAATCCACTACCTCTAGAGCTACACCCATCAGCCGTGGCACCAGCCCCTGAGGGGGAAGTTAGCAGCGTCCAACCCCCGTTTCCCTCCGGTGGTGACAACGTTCCCCTTTGGGACGCCGAACTCCGAGCCATGAAGCTCCAACTCCAAGGGGTTATGCAGAACATCCAGCATAAACCCTTCACCACGGCCAACTCACTATTTGTTGCCTTCATCCGGGACAAACCTCTGCCCACCAAGTTCAAAATGCCCACCATCGACTCTTTTGACGAAACGACGGACCCGGTCGACCATCTGGAGACCTACCGCACCCTCATGATTCTCTATGCCTTCCCTGACGAGATCATGTGCTGAGCTTTCCCCGTGACACTGAAGGGGTCAGCTCGACTATGGTTCAGCCAGTTACTAGCGGACTCTGTCTCCACTTTCGAGCACCTCAGCGACTCCTTCCTTAGCCATTTTTATTGGGGCCCAGCACCAATGCCGCCCGGTAACCCAACTCCTCAACATCCGTCAGACCGAGGGGGACTCGCTGCGCAGCTTCGTTACCCGCTTCAACACCGAAGCCCTGCAAGTGGCGGAAAATGATGACAAGGTCATCTTCACGGCCTTCATGGCCAGGCTACGGTCGTCCGATTTCCTTTTCTCCTTCTCTAAAAATCCCCTGACCTCCATGGCAACCCTACTCTCCAAAGCCCAGAAATACATGAATGCCGAAGACTCACTAGACGCTTGGCAGGATCCAATAACTAAAAACCCGACCCCCAGAGAAAAGAGAAAAGACTCAGAACCCAGAAACACCCAGTATAACAGCCAAACACCCCACTATACCGACCGACCTTCTCGCGCTGACCGGTTGGCACCAGCCCGACCGCTTGGTCGGTTCGAGTGGTACACGCCCCTTAATTCTCCCATGGAACAAGTCCTCCACCAGATCCAACGGGACTACCCTCTCAAATGGCCACTACCTTCACGGACCCCTTCTACTCGGAAAGACCAGTCCAAATATTGCCGTTTCCACCAGGACCATGGCCATAACACTGATGACTGCATCAACCTCAAGGATCAGGTCGAGACCCTAATACGTCAAGGGCGTCTCAGCCGGTTCACGGACACCTGCCCCCAGTAGAGGCAAAGAACCGAGCCCCTCAGAAACAATCGCCGGCGCACCCCACCCCGGCAGCTAGCACAACCTAACCAAGGCCATGATTGCCCTCCGCAACAGCCTCGGCCGCCAGGTAATCCCTCTCCACCAGTTGGAGAAATCCGAGTTATTTCAGGCGACCTTGCTTGTGGGGGACCATCCCGCTCGGCTCAGAAGGCAGAGCTCAGAAAGATAAGGCAGGGCTTAGACAAAGCGGTAGCCACGGTAGACCGACCCTCAAAACAGCCCAAGCAGTGGACAGAGCCCATCACCTTCACGGACGCCGACTGTGCAGGCATCCGTTATCCTCATGATGACCCTCTCGTCATCTCTGCCCTCCTCTCCAACTATAAGGTTAGACGAGTTCTCATCGACAATGAAAGCTCTTCAGACATCATATTCCTCAACTGTTTCCGCCAGCTCAAGATTGGGGAGGAAAGTCTGTCTCCCCTCCAAACCCCTTTGGTCGGCTTCACTGGCGACCGGGTGACTTCCATCGACTTTCCCATCACCATCGGCGAGTACCCACGGCAGACCACAAAGTTGCTTACCTTCCTCGTGGTCGACTGTCCCTCCGCCTACAACATCATCCTTGGTCGCACTGCCCTCAACGCTTTCCAAGCTATCACTTCAACCTACCACCTCGCCATGAAGTTCCCCACCGACCTGGCCGTCAGGACAGTAAGGGGAGAGCAGACCGTAGCCAGGGAATGTTATGTCGCCTCACTCAAGGAAGTGAAGCTGAAGGAGGCCATGATCATTGAAGGACTCGACGTCCGAGATGAGGACGAACTGGTTAGAGGAGAACCGGTGGAGGAGCTCGTTGAGGTTCCCATCGATCCCACTAACCCCACAAAAACTGCCAAGATCGGCAGCCAACTATCCCCCCAAGCTAAGGCTAACCTCACTGCCCTTTTGATCGAACACAATGATGTATTTTCCTGGACCTATTCAGACATGTCGGGCATTGACCCCTCTTTCATAACTCACCGCCTCAGCATCGAACCCCATTTCCAACCTTACCGCCAGAAGCAGCGCATTTTTCACCCAGAGCGCAATACTCTCATAGCCGTAGAGGTTGACAAGCTCCTTGAAGCCCACTTCATCAAAAATGTGGATTACCCTAAATCGTTGTCCAACGTGGTCCTAGTCCGCAAGAACAATGGCAAATGGCGACTGTGTGTCGACTACTCAGACCTCAACCGAGCTTACCCCAATGACAGTTATCCTCTTCCCCGCATAGACTTGCTGGTCGACGCCATGGCCGGTCACTAAATGCTCAGCTTCATGGATGCCTTTTCTGGATACAACCAAATCCTGATGCACCTATCTAATCGGGAACACACCTCCTTCATTACCGACCAAGGCACCTATCATTACAGGGTGATGTCGTTCGGACTAAAAAATGTTGGGGCCACCTACCAACGGTTGGTCAACGCTGTTTTCCATCACCAGATCGGTCGAAATATGGAGGTATACGTCGACGACATGTTAGTCAAGAGCAAACTCTCTGCTGATCATCTGACCGACCTACAAGAAACCTTCGCCACCTTACGTAAGTACCAAATGAAACTCAACCCGGAGAAGTGCGCCTTCGGCGTACGATTTGGAAAGTTTTTGGGCTTCATAGTCAGTCAGCGGGGCATAGAAGCTAACCCCGAAAAGATCAAGGCCTTGATTGAGATGCAATCACCCAGAACGGTTAAGGAGGTTCAGAGACTCACTGGTCGAGTTGCCGTCCTCAATCGTTTTATTTCTCGCGCAACAGATAAGTGCCTATCATTCCTCAAAGTTCTTCGGCAAACCTTTAAATGGACAACCGAATCTGAAGAGGCTTTTCAGCAGTTAAAGCAGTGCATGGCCAATCCCCCCCTCCTTTCACAAGTAATTACAGACAAGCCCCTATTTCTCTATTTAGCCGTCTCAAGCACTGCAATCAGTGCAGCCCTTATCAGGGAAGACGGCTCTGTCCAACGGCCAGTCTACTACATCAGTCGGGCTCTCAGGGGAGCAGAACAGAATTACCCGCTGTTAGAAAAATTGTCCTTGGCCTTGGTCACCGCCTCCAGACGGCTCCATCCTTACTTCCAGGCCCATTCCATAGTGGTTCTCACCGACCAACCCTTGAAGAAGGTCATGCAACAACCAGAACTTTCCGACAGACTCATGCAGTGGTCAGTGGAACTCAGTCAGTTTGACATCTCCTACCGACCTCGAACAGCAATTAAGGAACAGGCTGTCATGGACTTCATCCTGGAATTCACTAATCCTACCCCAACCACTGCCCCTTCACCCCCATCAACCCCTACCGAGCCAGAAGACCTGCATTCTTGGACTCTCAATGTCGATGGATCATCTCGCAGGGAAGGTAGTGGGGCTGGCCTCATTCTCACTGCCCCTGAGGGGGGCTATTTCAAATGTGCTCTCCGTTTCCTGTTTAATGCCAGTAACAATGAAGCCGAATATAAGGCATTGATAGCAGGACTCCGCCTCGCCAAGGACATTGGAGTCAGCCACATCCGGGTGTTCAGCGACTCCCAACTCATTGTCGGCTAGATTACAGGGGAATTCGATGCAAAGGAGGACACAATGCGGGCCTACAGGGATATAGCACTCCCCCTCATTCGCCTCTTCAATACCTTCCACATCAAGCACATACCTCGGGCGGAAAACTCCAAGGCAGATGAGATGGCTCAATTGGCCTCTGCAGACTAGTCTGACCTCAGCCACGGTGTCCGCCTCGAATACCTAGCCCACCCGGCCATCTCACCCGAACCATAAGAAGTACAGTTCCTCCAAAACGAACCCATCCCATGGGCGTCCGACATCTTCCTATTTTTGACAACGGGAGAACTCCCAAATGACCAACAACAGGCCGCCAAAATCAGGGCCCGGTCGTCCAATTATATCCTGGTTAGTGGCGTCTTATACAAATGTGGTTTTTCATGACCATACCTGCGATGCCTCAATCCGGCTCAAGCAACCTATGTAATGCGGGAAATCCATGAGGGAATTTGTGGTAATCATTCGGGCGGCCGGTCTTTGGCCCACAAAATACTCCGTACTGGTTATTTTTGGCCAACTCTCAATGAAGATGCGACCGATTTCGTGCTCAAATGTGATAAGTGTCAACGTTTTGCCAACATCCCCCATGCTTCTCCTACAGAGTTGATCACACTTTACAGCCCTTATCCGTTCACCAAATGGGGGATCGACTTGGTCGGTCCACTTCCCACCGGCCGAGGCAAGACCAAGTTCGCGATTGTCGCCATTGATTACTTCACCAAGTGGGTAGAGGCAGAACCCCTTTCCACCATCACCGAGCGGAACACAACCAAGTTCATCTGGCAGTCGATCGTTTGCCAGTTTGGCATCCCTCAGGCCATTGTCTCCGACAACGGCAAATAATTCGACAACGCCAAGTACATGAAGTTCTGTGCAGACCTCCAAATTCAACCGTGTTTCTCTTCCCCCAGTCATCCCCAAGCCAATGGCCAAGTTGAGGTCACCAACCGTTCTCTTCTGAAGATCATCAAGACTAAGCTAGAAGCTACTAAGGGACTTTGGGCTGAGGAACTACCGAATGTACTCTAGGCTTACCGAACTACAGCTCGGACTCCCACTGGGGAAACCCCTTTCCGCCTGACATACGGCGCTGAGGCGGTTATTCCGGTGGAAGTCGATCTACCTACTCCTAGGGTTTTACATCCGGATCCAGCACTCACCGAAGAACTACGTAGAGCTGACCTGGACCTAATTGAAGAGCTCAGAGAAACCACTGCTGTCAGATTGGCCTCATACCAACAGAAAATGAGAACGCACTACAATCGCAAAGTCCGACCAAGGGAATTCGCCGTAGGGGATCTTGTCTTGCGAGAAGCAACTCTTGCCACCAAAAATCCGACTGAGGGTAAATTGGCAGCCAAATGGGAGGGACCTTACATTGTGAAAGCCCGACCACGTCCAGGCACTTACCGAATTCAGGACATGGAAGGTCGTGACCTCCCGCACCCATGGAACGCCAAACATCTGAAACGTTACTTTTAATAAGCTCCTACTTTTGTATTTCTCAGTTATTGTATTTTCTTTTCAACAAATTTACACATTTTTGATATCCCCTCATGCAATGTAACTTTTTTAACTGGGTTACACTTTCCCTGCCAACAATTATCTGTCTCAGTTATCTATATGGTGTCTCAATGACGTTTTGATTGCAGCACTCACCAAAAAGCCTCAGCCAAACTGAGCATCAAAAAGCCTCAGCCAGACTGAGCATCAAAAAGCCTCAGCCAGACTGAGCACTAAAAAGCCTCGTCCAGATCGAGCATCAAAAAGCCTCAGCCAGACTGAGCACTAATAAGCCTCGTCCAGACCGAGCATCAAAAAGCCTCAGCCAGACTGAGCACCAAAAAGCCTCAGCCAGACTGAGCACTAAAAAGCCTCAGCCAGACTGAGCACTAAAAAGCCTCGTCTAGACCGAGCACTAAAAAGTCTCAGCCAGACTGAGCATCAAGAAGCCTCATCCAGACTGAGCATGCCGCACTCGGCCAAACTAAGCCTCAGCCAGCCTAAGCATAATAGGTCTCAGCCTGACCAAATGCCCTAATTTCAGGTTCAGACTGAGTTACTTACAACGTCAGTGAATCATAGCTTAGCCCTAACTGAGCACGCGTGTAGAGCTCGGTTAAAGCCATCTATGCAAATTTCATGCTTGTGGAATTAGTGGACACACTTAGTCACAATTCCAGGGCCAAGTCTTTACACCACTCTTTGCTTAGTCACAAGTCCTGGTCCAAGTCACAAGTCCTGGTCCAAGTCTTTACACCACTCTTTGCTTAGTCAAATTCCCAAGACGTTCTTACACATTTTCTTTACCAGTCAGGTTATTTTCTTCTCAATCACAACATTCCAAGTGTGAATTAAGTTTTTATTACAACTCAACCTGTTTCCTTACAAGCCAAGCCTCACTCCAATTTTATTACATTTTAAATTTCACTCTGCATTGAGTTTTTATTACAGCTTCAATTTCACTTTACACTAAGGAGTTCTTAAATTTAATTCTTATTACAAGTTTCACTCCACTCTGCACTTCACAATGAGTTATACACACGTCTCATTCATCTCAGTTGCACAAGTACACACAATCCAATGAAAACATAATTGCAATTTTATTTATTCATAAATTTGTACATAAGTTCATTACAGCCATTCAAAAAAAAAAAAAAAACACAACACAAAACAAAAACTATTCACTCATTCCTCCTCACTGGAGACGAGGTCTTCTTCTTCAATACCCTCATCCAGGGGGGTTTGGGCCACATCATCCTCACCAATTGTTACACTACTGAGGTCTAAGTCTGGGAACAGTTCTTCAGCTCTACGTTTGAACATCTTCCAGCCACTATCCCAGAACTCAGCCATTTCGTGTTTCTGACTGCTGGAAGCTCTCAATAACTTCTGCTTCAGTTCTGCCCCCAGCCGTCGCCCTCAACGGGCCCACCCCTCCAAACTCCTCCCTCGCCAAGCTGCTAGCGACCGCGACATCCACTGCCATCTGAAACTCAGCAGACCCCTTGAACTAATCCACTGCTGCAACATACAGATCGGGGTAAGCCGCCCTTTCAGAGGCTGCCTTCGCCCTTTCTTCGTCAAGCTCCTTCTACAGGGTCGCCCTTTCAGAGGCAGCCTTAGCCTTCTCTTCCTCCAACTCCTTCAGGCTCTCCTTTTCAACAGTTGCCTTGGCTTTCTCTACCTCCAACTCCTTCCGAAGGCTCTCATTCTCCGCAGTCACCTTGGCTCTCTTTGCTTCCAACTCCTTCTGAAGGCTTCCCCTCTCCTCTACTGCCTTAGTACGTTCGCCCTCCAGCTCATTTTGTAGATCGTCAATCTTCACGTCTACCTCATCCTTCTGCCTGACTAGCTCTTCATTACTGCTCATTGCCTTTTCATGTCGCTCGACCGCGACTACGCAGGCTTTTTGGGCCTTGTCCAACCTCTTCTGCTCGCCAGCCAGTTGGAACTCGAGCGACACAACCTGGCGGCGTGTGTCCTCCAGCTCCGCCTTGACCGCTTGTAGGTCAGCATGGGCACTCTCCTAACTTGCACTCTCCTTCTTCAACTTTGCAAGCTGAGTCTTGGCCTCATCTGCCTTGAGTTTCGCAGCCCTCGCCTTTCTCAGCAGAGCCCCTGCTAAGGTGGTTACCTCCATTTGAGTAGAGTATAACCCCCTCAGCAGCTCAGCCTCATTGAATCTGGCTGCTGAGCGCACGACCGCCTCCTCCACGATCGCCACCAAGCGATCAGCACCTGCCCTGGCTGGGCCTTCTTCTCCCTCCAGCCGTCCAGCCACTGCGCGAGCGTGGTAGATCGCAGTCGTCAGACCGATCCTCTCTCCTTGGGGTGCAGGACCCCCCTGGGGCTGTTCTCCTAACTTTGGCTCAAGGCCCACCTTCTGTCTGCACTTCGGGGGCGACCCTCGCGACCTTGAGGCGACCTCCGCCACTGCTGAGGCGATCTCCACAACCTCCATTGTTGGGATGACCCCCACCACTTCTTGGGCAGCAACCCTTCTTGAGGTCTCCTCCACTGCTCCCTTCTCTGCCTTCTTCACCGTGCTGGTCTCTTCTGCCACCACTTCCCTTCTTCTCTTCACGACAGGCCCTTCTTCACTCCTCCTCAGTCTTCTCTTCCTTTTTACCACGCCTGCCTCCTCCATCTCTTTGTCAGACCTCCTCTTCACAGGATCAACTGGGGGCGGTCGTGGCATAAAACTGCCTAAGTCCTTCTCCCCCAACGGCTTGGGGCGTGGTCAGATCCTTTCTCTTGCGACCGACTTCGGAGCAGGCCCCAGTTGGGACTCCTTATACTTGTCTGCCTGCGCGAACAACCTCATTTCCTCCTCCTCCTCCGCTTTCCTCTGCACCTCCAACTCCTCCCTTTCTGGACCCCCTCCCAACGGTTGCGGTCCCAGGTTCAAGGCAAACAGAACTGGCGGTAGGACAAGCTCGTCCTACCTTACTCCTTTCTTCTCCCACCAATCCCTCACCCTCTTCACTTGGTCCTCAGTCGCCTTGTCTAGTTTGGGCTCGACCGATTTGCTGGGCACCTTCCAAGTTGTACGAACCCCCGCCCCGCCGTTCGCCGTCACAAAAAACCACCTTGGCCTCCAGCCTTTCACTGAAGATGGCAGACCCGCCACCAGACCTCGTCCAGCCATCGCCTGCAGTGTAACCCAAGTGTCCTGCTGGCCGGAGGCCGTGTAGCACGAGAAGAACTCATCTACCGTCAAGGCTAACCCTCCCGTTGTTTGTGACCAGGAACTGGCGCACGCCATCAATATTTTCTAGGCGTTTGGCATCAACTGACCTGGCGCCGCATCTAGTTTATTTAGCACATCAACCACAACTTGAGGCAGCGGTAGCCTCACACCTCCCCGCAATGCCTCATCGTACAGGCTAAATTCCCCCGGTCGTACATCCGACGCCCTCTCGGTAGACGTCGGCAGCCTCGACCCTATTTCCAAAGGAATCTAGTACTTCCTCCTTATTCCCTCCAACTCTGCCGCTGTGAGGATGGATCTGTCTGCCTTTGTATGCCAGTGATCTGGTTCTGCCTGGCTTATTGGCTTCAGAGCCGCTATCATGGTGGACATCTGAGATCGTAGCACCAGTACAACCACCCTCCCCATTCCCCCCTCCGTCCTATACTGCTCCGCTAAATCCACTGCATCATCATCGCCAAGTGGATCCACCCTGACATTTGCGGCTTCTTCTTGGGCCATTTTTATGGTATGTCTGCGAATCGCTTTTGATGCAGGCGCAATGAAATTGAAGAACTATTGCAGAGGTGTATCGTGAGCAACAAACGAAGTAACACTTGGAATGTTTTGTTTCTTTGTACACACGTAGGTGAATCGAATGATGCCAAAAGCTCACGGTTTTCCCGTATTCCAAGGATCCCAATTAATGTTCGCCAGTTTGAAAATTTTTCAAATCATCTGCCAAAACTGTCTTTTCCACACCCATAATGACCTATCGTTTCATTTCTGCTCCAACGCCTAATCTTCCCCCCCAAGATGTTGCCACGTGTACGACCACAATCCACTATCTCCTCTCCTTACCTTGTCTTTTCCATTTCAAATCACCACGTGACACACCGCCCCTTGAGCCCCGCGCCCCTCCACCTCACCTGTCACGGTCGGCCCTCCCACTTGGCCAACCCTCGCGGTTGACCCTCCTCGTGGTCCCCCCTTCTACTCAGCCATCCTTCACGGTCGACCCTCCCGCTCGGCCATCCTTCGCGGTTGACCCTCCTCGCGGTCAGCCATCCTTCGCGGTTGGCCCTCCTCGCGATCGACCATCCTCGCGGTCGGCCCTCCCACTCGGCCAACCCTCGCGGTCGGCCCTCGTCGTGGTCGCTCCTCCTACTTGGCCACCCTTTGCGGTCGGTCCCCTTTGCCGGTCGACCCCCATCCTGCCATTCCCTGACATCCTCCTTCCCTTCCTTAGTATTCCCTTCGTTGGACTAAAACTGCACTCGGGAATGGGGGACTACTGACGTGGCTAAGCCCATAAAGGCCATAGCCCACTATAAACAACCCAAGCCCATCACTTGGAGCCCAGTACATAACCCACCTGGTGGAGTCCAGAGCAGCTGGAACCCAGTATGGCACAAAGGGCCAATGACATTCAGACATATGGCAGGCAAAGGACAAGCCACATCAGCAGACAAAGATCTGCAGAGTTATTGCCACTGCACATCACCATTAATGCAGCCCATCACAACATTTATTACGACAGCACCTCTCCGTCACCTCTCCGTCGGAACAACGCCACCTTACCCTGAACAAGGTAAGCTACAGCATAGACTTTCGGCGAGGAGGGCAGGTTGGAAGAGACAGCGAAATGATTACCAAAAGATATAAGCAAACGTTGAAGACAAGAAGAATGTTAAGCTTTCTATCTCCAATCTCTCTCTCTACATTCTACTTCCTCTATTAACTTGCTCGTCGGAGGGTTCACTGGGGGACTACCCCATTCCCCGTTGAACTTGTTTGTAGGTTATCTGGTGGGCTTGATCATTCGGACGTGGGCTTGAGGAGCTGGGATCAGTCCGACCCATACCTCGGATCAAACCGTATCATCAGATAGAAAAGACATGAATTTCTAACTATGTGGTGTTCAATGAATTGTGTGAAAGAAGAGAATATAGATCAGTGAGTACTTGGAGAGAGAGAGAGAGAGAGAGAGAGAGAGAGAAAAGGCTGTTTGGAGTACCCAAGAGAAACAAGGACAGCCCCAACAAGACTAACCATTTTTAAAACCCTTTGTGGCAATGGATATAAGATCCATGAGTAAATTTGTGAGGACCAATACTGGACCCCCCAAATTCCACTAGCATTTCTATAACCTTCTTCTTCTTCCTTGAGATTAGAAGAGCAACAAAGATCCTATGAAGGCCAACACCATTGCAAAATGGCAACAC
Organism: Camellia granthamiana; assembly: GCA_036172215.1. Classification (NCBI taxonomy): domain Eukaryota; kingdom Viridiplantae; phylum Streptophyta; class Magnoliopsida; order Ericales; family Theaceae; genus Camellia; species Camellia granthamiana. The sequence goes on along the minus strand of JAXFYN010000319.1, from coordinate 288,808 downwards.
CTTTTTAAAATCTTTTTCTTGTTGGTCAATCTGTTCAACTTTGACAATTTTAATCTTGAAAACAAATGCCTGTCCGTCCAGGTCGAAAAGCCTACGTAATGCATGCATCTAAATACTTTCTGTTGTGTTTTTAGAGCACAATTTAATATGTGTGAAGTGATAAATGGTGTCAAGTGATAAATGGTGCTAATGTTTTAACACCACCAATCACTCTTATAGCAAGGAGTTGGTAGATTATTACGCTTTTTTATTTTTTTCTTTTCAAGAGGTAAGGTCCGTTTAGTAATTATTTTGTTTTCAGTTTTTAATTTATATTTATAAAAATTTAAAAATTTGAAAATTTTTTTGATTTATAAATAGTCGTCGCAATTTATAAATTTTAGGAAAAAAGTAAACTCAAAAAATGAGTTTACGTTGGTTTTTAAACAAAAATTTAAAAATTTAACTAACAAAATTTTTTTTCAATTAATTTTTGTTTCCAATTAATTTTTTTTCTCAATTAATTTTTTTTTCAATTATAATGTGTAAGATCCCATTGTCATAAATAATAAAAAATAAATATAAATATTTTAGGCTGAACAAATATATTTTTTAGTTTATGTTTTTAAAATTTTTTAAACATTTTGTTCAAATTAAATATATTTATAGTTTATGTTTTTCTAAAAATAAACAAAAATTATTGAAAATTATGTTTTTCTCTTAGCGAGTCTTTCTAAGTCGCAGCTTTAGTGGAAAAGTTACCACCGGCTTGGAAAGATTTCAAAAATTATTTCAAACATAAATGCAAAGAGATGACCACGAATGAATTGATTGTAAGATTAAGAATTGAGAAAGATAACTGAAAGGCTGAAAAGAGAAATAGGAAAAATCTCATTGAGTCCAAGGCTAATGTGTTTGAACAAGTTCATAAATCACATAACAAAAAGAGGAAGTTTACTGGAGATAGTCCTAAACAAGGCGATAGCAACAAGAAGTTCAAAGGAAAATGCTATAACTGTGGCAAGGCTGGACATTGAGCTTCTAACCGCCTCCGCCCTAAGAAGGATCATGGAAGTACAAGCAAGAAGACTACCAATCAGGCCAATGTAACTGAACTAGATTACATCTCCAATAGAGTGAATGACATCAACCTCTCTGCTGTGGTGTCTGATTTGACACTGGGGCAACTCGTCATATTTGTGTGGACAAGAAGATGTTCACTACCTACAATGAGGCTGCAATTGGTGAACAACTTTTCATGGGAAATTCTTCTACTTCTACTTCTACTGTGGCTGGACAATGGAAAGTGATCTTGAAGATGACATCAGGGAAAGAACTGACCCTCAACAACGTACTGCATGTACCTGACATCCGGAAGAATTTAGTTTCTAGCTCTTTGTTAAGTAAAAATGGTTTTAGGCTTGTTTTTTAGTCTGATAAATTTGTATTAACAAAGAGTGGTATGTATGTTGGTAAGGGATACATGAATGATGGTCTTTTTAAGTTGAATGTAATGACAGTTGTACCGAAAGTTGCTATAAATAAGAATAACACATCTATTGCTTATATTCTTAAGTCAAATTTATGGCATAGTAGATTAGGACATGTGAATTTTGATACTTTGTGTAGATTAATTGATTTAGATTATATACCAAAGTTTGAAATTAATCCTAATCATAAATGTGAAATTTGTGTAGAAGCGAAACTAACTAAGGCTCCATTTAAATCGGTTGAAAGGAATACCGAACCTCTAGAATTAATTCATACTGATATATGTAATCTAAAATTTGTTCAAACTAGATGAGGCAAAAAGTATTTCATAACTTTTATGGATAATTGCACAAAATATTGTTATGTTTATTTACTTAGAAGTAAAGATAAAGCCTTAGAAATGTTTAAACTTTACAAAACAGAAGTTGAAAATCAACTTGGTAAAACCATTAAAATGGTTAGAAGTGATAGGGGTGGTGAATATGATGCACCATTAAATGAATTTTGTGCACAATATGACATTATTCACCAAACTACAGCACCCTATTCTCCTCAGCAAAATGGAATTACTGAAAGAAAGAATAGAACCCTAAAAGAAATGATGAATGCCATGTTACTAAGTTCAGGCTTACCACAGAACTTGTGGGAGGAAGCAATATTGTCTGCTAATTATGTTCTTAACAGAATACCCCACAAGAAAACCAACAGTACTCCTTATGAATTGTGGAAAGGTCGACCGCCTTCCTACAAATATGTAAAAGTGTAGGAGTGTTTAGCAAAAGTTGAAGTTCCTGTTCCTAAAAAGACTAAGATTTGACCAAAAACAGTAGATTGTGTGTTTATTGGTTATGCTCAGAATAGTAGTGCATATCGGTTTCTGACTTATAAATTAGAAATACCTGATATAAATGTGAACACTATTCTAGAGTCAATGGATGCTGTGTTTTTTGAACATGTCTTTCCTTACAAGAAAGGACAAGAATTAAGTTCACAAAAAAGAACTTATGATTATACACAAAGTCAAGAGACTAATGACAATCAAACACAAGAGACTAGTAATGGTCTCAACCAACAGGATTTCATTGATGATGAACCAAGAAGAAGTAAGAGAGCGAGAACATCAAAATCCTTTGGTCCAGATTTTTTGACATACCTGTTAGAAAATGAACCTCAAAGCTTTAAGACAGCAATGACAGGTCCTGAAGCACCTTTGTGGAAAGAGGTTGTTAATAATAAAATTGAATCCATCATGTAAAATCATACTTGGGAATTGGTGGATCTTCTACCAGATTCTAAACCTCTTGGATATAAATGGATATTCAAGAGAAAAATGAAAGCAGATGGTTCAATTGACAAGTATAAAGCAAGACTTGTAGTTAAAGGTTACAGACAAAAAGAAGGTCTGGACTATTTTGACACATATTCCCCTGTGACAAGGATAACATCCATTCGCATGCTTATTTCTATAGCAGCATTGTTTAATTTAGAAATACAACAAATGGATGTTAAGACAGCTTTCTTAAACGGTGATCTAAATGAAGAGATCTATCTGGAGCAACCCGAAGGTTTGTAGTATCAGGGCAAGAAAAGAAAGTTTGTCGGCTTGTAAAATCTCTTTATGGATTAAAACAAGTACCTAAGCAATGGCATGAAAAATTTGATCATGCAATGCTTACTAATGGGTTTAAGATAAACGAATGTGACAAATGCGTCTATGTTAAAAACATTGACCAAGGATATGTCATAGTTTGTCTTTATGTGGATGATATGCTTATCATTGGAAGCAGTCAAAACATGATCAAATCAACTAAGCAAATGCTTAACAAAAGATTTGATATGAAAGATATGGGGGTCGCAGATGTTATATTAGGAATGAAAATTACTAAAATATCTGACGGATATGCGTTATCTCAATCTCATTATACTGAGAAAATTCTTGATAAATTTATTAAGGATGATTTAAATGTAGCTAGAACACCTGCAAACATCAGTCTTTATTTATCGAAAAATAAAGGTGATGCAGTGTCTCAGTTACAATACTCCCAAATCATTGGAAGCCTAATGTACCCAATGAATTGTACTTGTCCTGATATAGCTTATGCTATCAGTAAATTGAGTAGGTATACTAGTAACTTCGGAGAAGACCATTGGAAGGCGATCATTCGAGTTCTTAGATATCTAAGATTCACCCGTGATTATGGTTTGAACTTTACTCGATATCCAGCAGTACTTGAAGGTTATTGTGATGCAAATTGGATATCGGATACTAAAGATTCAAAATCCACAAGTGGATATGTCTTTACTCTGGGAGGCGCTGTTATTTCTTGGAAATCTACGAAACAAACATGCATTGCGTGATCCACAATGGAATTCGAGTTCATTGCTTTAGACAAAGCAGGAGAAGAAGCAGAATGGTTTCGTCACTTCTTAGAAGACATTCCAATGTGGCCAAAACCTGTGCCAGCTATTTGCATTCATTGTGATAGTCAATTTGCAATAGGCAGGGCACAGAATCATATGTATAATGGTAAGTCACGACATATTCGTCATCGACATAATACCGTAAGGCAATTGTTATCAAATGGAATAATCTCAATAGATTATATAAAATCTAAAGAGAATATTGCGGATCCGTTAACAAAAGGTTTGACAAAAGAGCTAGTGTATAGTTCATCGAAGGGGATGGGATTAAAGCCTATTACATAAGAGTTATCATAATGGTAACCCTACTTATATGACTGGAGATCCCAAGAACTAAGTTCAAAGGGAGAACTAAGTTATGTATGGCTCGCCAGAAATCACCAAGGGATTAAAATTTCCTACCCATTCCTATAGTGAGAGTGATATCTGCAACATATGTTGTCTGCAGGGATATAAGGATAAGGTTTGCTTTTAATGATTACTTATATCTTGATTTAGGTATAAAAATCAAGACAAGTATAAAGAGATACTTACAATAAGAATCACCTATATGAGTGTCGAACTGGGCCCGGTTCTATAAGAATGAAAAGACTAAATTCTCTAGAAACACTCATGAAAACCAGGAGCGTTCAAGGCCAAAATGAACACAACAGTGAGAACCACGATGTGTTAGAAGATATTTTGTGTGAAATCTATTGTCTTGCCTTGCACAAACGGCTGAACAATTCAAAGCATCGCGTCCATTAGTTAGCTAGTAAAACCGATAGGTTATCACTAGGGAAGGTTCAAGGCCGAAAGCTACCTAACCTGATGCAAGATATTTTCGACTTATACTCTTTCGATAAAGTCTACATATTGTTGCATTTCCGTTGTCATCAAATTCCATTCATGTGGGGGATTGTTGGAAATGGTTGGAAAATTATGGGTAAAACCAGAAATTTTTTCCTAAGTTTGGTTTTTTTTTTTATGTAGGCCCCGTGCGTCGTTTGTCGCGGGTCAAAGTGGTAACGCGTTCTATATTGCGTTGTGATTCACGTGGTATATTTGGTTGCTCAAAACCATTACCGAGTGAATGGGAAATTGAAGCCAAAGTATGCTCCATGGAAATGGAGTTTTGGTGGAAAATCCTTACAGGTTTGAATAAGGCTTGTCCCACATTGATTTGGTGAGAAGTTTTGAATGGATTTATAAGGCTTGGGATTAGAACTTGGGGTGTGCCCCAAGGGGTACCCAAGTGTTTTAGAGAGGGAGGTTATGGGCAAAATGGGCTAGACCCATTGGACCCAAAAATCACCACACACACGCCGCCGCCGCCGATCGGTCAAGCTGGGCTGGGCTGGGCTTGGGTTTGGGCGCGAGTGCGTGGTGTGAGGTTGGGTTAGGCTTGTCCAGCCAATACCTGTCTTTTTGGGTCAAAAACATTTGAATTTTATTTTATTTTTTGAAAAATAAAATCCAGAATTCAAATTAATTCCGGAAATAAACTGGTCCGATTTTTCTGTACACCCAAACAAGGCCCTTCCCATTTTTATCTGTTTGAATTTTGAACCCAACAGATTTAAATCTGTTTAATTCAAAACCAAACAGGTTTCATACATGTTCAAACAGGTTTGCACCTATTTAATTCAAAACTTGAAACCACCAATACATCTATAAATTGGACAGCCCTCATTTGATGTTTTACAGATTCAGAAATTTCGTACTTCACCTCTGCAAATTTATTCTTCATTTTGCTGCATTTAATTTTTGTGGTAAAGAGTATAAATACTTAGTATGTTCGTTAGACAAACAATTTGTAGTGTTGCTATTGTTTGTAGTTGATCATTTCATCTTGGGAGATAGACGTCCATATTCTGAAAATACCGTGGAGAGGACGAATCTGTCTTAAGGACACAGTGTCAAACACTGGACTTGATCAGAATAATATTCAAGATATTAATCAAGTAAGTTATTTATTTATTTTCTGATTTTATTATTATTTATTTAAATCAGATTTCAATTTTGTTTTGGTAACAAAATAAAATCTATTTTTATTTATTTAATTCTATTGTTAGTTTGATTTTTGTAATCAAACATTTTTCTCTCCTTTCCTTTATTTCTTTATATTCTAGTTGTTGTTTAGTACACAACAGAATTTAATTTATTTAAATACAGTGAAGATTGTCCAACATCATTTCCTTCTTACATTTTTGTTTTGACCACGTTTCAAACTTTGGTTGCGATTGATTTACTAACATAAACATGTTATGAACTTACTAGGCGGGTCCAAATACTCAGCTTTGTCTCTATTTATAAACTCAGACCATCGAAGCAAAAATGCAAATTTACAAGGGCTAAGTCTTATTTCATTTTCTTAAACTTCACAACTGAGTTTATTAAATCCAATCCAAAGTTGCATCGAAAGGTAAAAGTTGCCTTAACTAAGTGTAAGGAACTATTCGTTCGATTGGATCGATTTGGTTTCACTCTCGGTTTCGTTCGATCCAGAGTAGGCGGACACAGATCTGTTCCATCAGATCTGCTCTCTGGTGGAAAACAATGAGGAGAAGAGATGTAGATCTGCGTGGCGAGTCTGCAGGTCAAATCCACGCCATGTGAACTTTGATCTTTGGCGACGGATCTTACAAGGTGAGGTATCATCCTTCTGAACTCATGTTATATTACCTTCGATGTCTTTGCTTGTGTTTGGACTTGTTTGTGAACTCTAGTGTGTCTGTTTGTGAACTCTGGTATCCCTTTAATTACACTATTGGGTTTGGACTTGTTTATGTCAATATATTGGGGTTGGTCTTGTTCTTGGTTTATAATTTAGAGAAGTCAAGAACAGGGAGATATACAAAGCAACTTCGGCTATGGGATGGAGGAAAGAGTAGTGTCATACGGGATGGAAAAAAGATTCCAAGAGGGTAGAGTTAGTGGAAGAGGTTGGAACCCAGTTCTGAGAAGGAAAGAGGGTAGCAATATTGGTGTCCAAAATGATAGATTGTTCACTATTTTTGTGGATAACATTCCTGAATCAATGGTTCCAAAGAGCTTGTATATCCTGTTCAAAAAATTTGGAGTAGCAAAGGATGCGTTCATCCCAGCGAAGAGAAGGATAGTAACAGGTACAAGATTTGGCTTCATCAGATTCGATTGCTCGGTAACAAAAAATTTGGCTGTTCAAAAGGCAAATGGTTTGTAGGTTGAGGATAAGGAGCTAAAAGTTAAAAATGCAGTGTTCATCAAGCCTCAATTAAAGCAGCACAGGCCGGAATCAAGCAAACCTTTGAAGATAGATTTACAAAGGCGGTCTAAGCAAGATATAACAGTGGTTGGAGGTCAGAAATGTTATGCTGAAATAGTAAAAAGTAGAGCTACTGATAGGAAGGATTATTTAGTGGCTAAAGCTTTTGAGTTAGATAATGAATGGTTCTCTGTGAGTTTGATAGTAAAGCTCAAAAACTACTTCTCTTTTCCGGCATTCAGAGATGAAATATGCAAGAAAGGTTTGGGTGAGATATTAGTCAGAAGAGAGGGAGGTAGAAGTGCAGTCCTAACCTTCAACTCATCATAAGCTATGAATGAGGGGTATGACCAATTGAATGGGTGGATCTATGATTGGTGTGTTTTAGTAACAAAATGGAGAAAATGAGTAAATCTTGATCAGGAGAGATGTGTTTGGTTGTGCTGTTATGGAGTTCTATTTAACTTATGGAATACTAACACATTCAAAAGCATTGGTAGCTTATGGGGTGAGGTAATCCAGTTTGTTGAAGTTAACAATACAAATTCTCTTGAGCATGGCAAGGTCAGATTGATAACAAATAGCATGAAACCTATAAATACGGCGATAAGTTTGGAGTACAAAGGAAACATATACCCTGTTAGGATATGTGAAACCTTTGATTTTCATGAAGATGTAGCACTCAAATTTAGTGCAGGCTGTCAATGGGGAAAAAAGAGTTTGGAGACAAAAAATGGTGTTTTCTTCAAATTCAAACAAATCAAATGAGTCATCATCAACTACCAATCAGTGTGTGAAGAGAAATGGTTTTTACGGAGGATCTGTGCTAAACTTGGTGCAAATGAAACCTCTTAATTTAAGGAGTATGGTTAGCCCACAATAGAAATATGGGCGTATTCGTTCATTATTTTGGAGGCCCAAATCTTTTGCTGTAGATCTTGGAGTTCATATTGGAAAAATAAGATTGTGCAAGTATCCTATGAGCCGAGTTCACTTTTCTCTCTTGGGCCAAAAGGAATAGTGGAATGGGTTGACGTTGTTGAAAAGTCTTCTATTCCGATAGTGAGTAGAAATTTGGTCCAGATTGAGGAATCTTCTAAGAGGCATGAGGGTGGAGGTGTTTGTAAGGCCTCATATCCCAACAATGCAAGTCGTAAGAATAAATAAAGGAAAAGAAGTTACTGAAAGCATCAATGATATTTCCAAAATTCAAGAGATGGAGTATTGGTTTTAGGTGATTGTTTGTTATAAGGGTCCAAATTGGAAGGGGGTTTTGTTTGGTGAGGTGTAGATGGATGGACTGTTAAGATCGGTGTTTTGGGTGTTAGGGGTGGTTATTATTTCCTTTGCTTTTTGTTTTATTCGGTTGGTTTGCAGTGCTAGTAGATGATTGGTTTACTTTTCGGTCCCAACCTAGTTGGAATCGTCTAGTTTGCTTTGATACTTTGGCATTTGCCTCCCTTTATTGATGTTTATCTTTGTATTATGTACATTTGATTTTTATCAACAAATTTTCTTTTGCTGATCAAAAAAACTAAGTATGAGGAACTGTACATTCCAGTTGTGAAAGTTCAGTTCCCAAAAATTATTCAAGCCATAAATCGAAATAATCGCAAAGCTACTGCAAATGCATTTGACAAACCTAATCTTTGAGATGGAGATGTAGACTAGGTTTGAAAATTTTACTAGACAAAGTAGCGGTGCTCGCAGATCGATTTTTGACAGTTTGATTTGCAGTTTGGACTTGTTTGTATGTCTGCAGTTTAAAAGAAATTGAACTCGCAAACGCCTAGAATGCGGGTTGTAGTTTGTGCAAATAGGGTTTGAAGATAGGGATGGCAATTTAAACCTAGCCCGACGGGGACCCGGACCGCCCCGCCCCGATAAGTCGGGTTTTTCCCTAAAATTACTCCCCATAGAGCCGAGTCTGGCAGTAAAAAATAGATCCTCGATGACCCGGGCCCAGCCCAGCCCAGCCCCACCCCGATCAGTCCCCGTGTATATATATATGTTTAGAAATTAGTGGTTGGTTTATTATTTATCTTAACAACTCTCTGTCTCTCTCTGTCTCTCTCTACTCTCTGTGACTAAGAGATGAGAAAGAAGCGAAGGTCTAAACCTCCGTCGCTGTCGCCGTCGCCTCCTCCCCTCCCCTCCTCGCCTTCACCATCGTCCTTTGTCGCATCTTCTCTTTCCCCCCGTAGTCCACTTCGCTCATTCTTTACTCACATCTACAGTGATCTCGTGAGCAGTGAATCTGCCATCATTGTCGTGGTACAGCGGTGGATTGAAGGCAGCGTAGCCTCGATCTCGCTCCTCCTCCGCTGTCTTCGGCGAGAGAGACATGTTAGGGTTGATCTGTGTTGATCTGTTGATGCTGTGTTGATTTGTTGACGACTCCGACTCCGACTCCGACGCCTTTCCCTACGTTGTTGTGTTGATCTGTTGATGATTTTTTATTATTATTATTTGATGTTGTATTTGATTTGTAAGTTACACACAGACTTTTGTATTGCTTTTTTTTTTTTTTTTGACGAGGAATTTTCAGGGTAAGAGAAACCCGATCCCCATTAGGGGGCAGGGGCGGGCAATGTGGTCCCCGGTGCCGGCCCGACCCGTTGCCATTTCTATTCGCAGATATGCGCCGATTGTGGGCGGTTTGCGTATTGAGCTTTTTCCTTTAAAATTTTATTTTTTGTTTTTCTTCAATTTTTTTATTTTTTAAATATTTTTGATTGAGGAAGATTCTCATTAAAACTGGATTACGAAAAATTAAAATAAAAATTAAATAAAAGTTAACATGGAAAGAAAAAAAAATCATATAACTAGATTTGCAAAAAATTGAAAAAAATTCAATTGAATAATAAGTATTCAAGGTAGTGTGTGATATTATTGTAATGTTATAATGTTAGAGCTTACAGGTTTGATAATTAGATTAAAGTAAGTGAGAGAAGAGAAGATTAGGGTTACACACTTACAAAACTTACAAGAAAATCTGATGGTCCATATTAAAAAAAAAAAAATCGTAAGCAAATGCGGGCAGGTGAGTGCGGGTGCAGGTAAAACCCGCCACCCACCCGCCCCCCCGCAAAAAAAATAAAATAAATAAATAAATAAATAAATTAAAAAAATCCTAAACTGTATCCGATCCTAATAATTTGTGAAATTGCCCAAATAAGCGCAGACGGTTTAGGTTGGATGATTTTCGTGGGTTGGATAACCCTAACAGCACTATGACAAAGTGTCACCAAATATTACAAAACACATTTGGGATCAAAACAACATTGTTACAGATTACATGGAAGTAAGCTATGCTGTTTTATTGCAATGGATGTTGTAAAAAATTCACTTTTTATGTGAACTCTTAGCTATAAATTGAAATAATAATAAAACAACTATGAAATGTTGCATCATTCTCATTGTTCACTTGATTATAGACATAAAAGTTCCAAATTGATTTATTTTTACAAAATGCAAATCCATATATAAATGTTATGATGAACTAGAGTAAATGGAAGGATAATTTTTTGAAGAAGAAATTGATTACCGTCATGAAAAAACTTGACATGTCCAAAAATAACTAATGACATGAAGAAGGTAAAAATAATTAGGGGAAATTACAACAAAAAAAATATATATATATATTAAGTTTGACTCTTATAACAAAATAAATTTTTATTTTTTAATTTTACCAATTTAAATCCTAATTTTTTTAATTTGTTTTCAATCTAAACTATCTGGTTATTTTCGTTAAGTAAAACTGATGAAAAAGTGTATTTTTTTTTATTTTTTTGTCTTTAATTAACCTTTTAATTTATTATTATTATTATTATTATTATTATTATTATTTATTTATTTATTTATTTTTAGAGACTTCTAATCTACTCTAAGATCTAAAAATTAAGAGTTTATTAGAAATTCAGTTATATTTATCTTTACATCTCATTGTTACCTCATTGTTACAAAGGGTCTTAAAATGTTAGTCTCCTAGTCTCTTCTTTCACACAAATTCATAAAACACCACATACATGGCATTTTTTCCATTTAAACATGCCAAGTGTGTGTTCCTCATTGTTACAACAACAATGCTAGATATCATGAAAAGTCTTTCATGAAAATGGTCATGAAAGATTTGTGACCTTTGGATTACACTTACAATAAAACATCACACACTAATCAAGGTAATCTAAGGGTCACAAATTTTTCATGATCAATTTCATGAAAATTTTTTCATGATCCCTAACATTTCTCTTGTTACAAAGGGTCTTAAAATGTTAGTCTCCTAGTCTCTTCTTTCACACAAATTCATAAAACACCACATACATGGCATTTTTTCCATTTAAACATGCCAAGTGTGTGTTAAAATTCCAAAATGGGATTGTTGACTTAAAAAAACACAAGTGTAACACGTTAATAACTTATTTTTTCCATTTAAACATGCCAAGTGTGTGTTATAAGGTCTCATTTGGCAACCTATTGTTTTAGTTTAAAAATTAAAAAATTATTTAAAAAATTAAAAAATTAATAACTTATATCAAAAAGTCAAAAATTCTATTTTATCTTTATTTTTTACACATATTTTCATACAAAACTAAAAAATCATTCCAAACATGGGTGTGTTTGGTTTGTGTTTCGAGATAGATTTTCAAAAAAAAATTTGGGGACAGAGTTTAGAATTTTTTTTGATTTGTTTGGTTGTATATTTTGAAAATAATTTTGAAGTTTGGGAGTTTGAGATGATTTGATATTTTGTTGTAATTGAGTAGATGTGTGTGAGAGAAAAAGTGATTGAGAAAGAGAGAGGGGAGAAAAAAAGTGATTAATTGATGTGTAGAAAAGAGAAAGTAATTTTAGAAAAAAATTTCAAAAAATTTGAACCAAATAAAATTTTAAAATTTTTTCTCAAAAATTGTATCTTGAGATACAAACCAAATAAGCCTTTTTTTTACCTCCTATTTTAATCAAAAATTTAAAAAATTATTAAAATAATCTACTCTCAAACAAGACCTACGTATTCGATAAAATTCCCAAATCAAATGGATAATAGACTATGGATGTAATTAATATATGGTTCATGCACTTGTTGAAGGGATAAAGAACCGAAAGCTCTTTCTTTTTGGATCAAAAAGTAAAAAAAAGGTTATCAAAGCATTATTTTTATCTTTCTGTATGACTTTTTTATCAAAAATTAATTCCCAAACACTCCTTTAATTTGTAAGCCCAGCAATCATTCCAAGTATCATCTACATATTTGGCGCTTTACATCTCATTTTGTGGTGGTAAATGTATTCATTTGGTGCCATGAACCAAGGTTCTATGGAATTTTGAATCACAGTGTTAAATAGAATAATTATATATTTTATTTATCATATATATTATATTATATATATTTAGGTTTTTCTCCTCATATATAAAGAATTCTTATATATATTGTTACATTAATTATTCAACACAATATTGAATATAAACATAATATAATCTCTCTTTCTCTCTTTCCCTCTCTCTCTTAGATATTGTAACATGATATCAGAGTTATAGGTTAAACTCTTGGTATTCTTTGCCTTCTTGATAGACAGTAACCTTGTCTTATCCTCCTGTCGGACCACAATCCATCCGCTGTCATATTTTCTTTACAATGATAAAACTTTCCAATCATTGCCTTAAATTGCCAGCTTCTTTTTGGCCATTGTCTTCTTTTTTGCCGACTCGACTCTTAGCCAGCATCTCCTCCTTTGTCAGCTGTCGATCTACATAGCTTTTTCCACCGTTGCCTCGGCTTTTAGCTCTCTCCAAAGCATAATTTTTTTTTTCTTTTCTTTTCTCTTGTTTTATTTTCAAATTCAAATCTTGGTTTTTTTTTTTACTCTCACTTTTCTCTTTTTTCCATACCCATGCGATCTTTTTTTTTTATTATTTTTTTTATTATTCTACACTTCACCCCACGTCCCTTTTCAAAGTCTTACATATTTATTATTTAGTTATTTTTCTTTTCTTTTCTTTTCTTTTTTTCCTTTTCCACCAACCTTTTTTTCCACCGCCCACATCACCTATATATATATATATATAAAAGTTGTACCCAATATTCTTCTTCTTATTATTAATTTTTTTAACATTGTCTCTCCATTTTTTCCTCTACTTCAACCTTAAATAGGTTTCTATCTTCAACCCTATTTGAGTGTAAGGGGGGTATTATACATATGTCATGGTGAACATGGTAATATACCATGTGAATCACCTAAGCCGTTCCTACGGTGTACAACTCAAACTGCCCTGTGGTGCACCACCCAAGTCGCCCCCTGGCGCACAATCCAAACCCCCTTGTGGTGAACAACCCAAGCTACCCCATGTGGCGCATCACGTAAGCCGTTTATTGGTGCACCACCTAAGTCGCCCCTTGTTGCACTTTCTCATAAGTCTCTCCCTAGCACACAATATTATATGTTGTCATTATCGTTCAACACTACGTCATAAGTTATGTGTGTGCCACGTTTGCTAGTTCAATATGTATTGCTTCCTTACAACGGTCCGGCATGACTCCTTAAATTATCTCGACATTGATTTCAGTCAGTTCCTACAATGGTCTGGCATGACCTTAAATTGTCCCCAACATTAGTTCCGATTAGTTCTTACAACGGTCTGACACAACCATAAGCTGTCTCTTAGCATTAGCTCCAGCCTCTTATCTATCTCAACTGCCTTATACTCCGGTTCGGGCTTTGCAATTTATTTGCTTTTTATTTTATTTTTTTAGTTTTATTTCATGTTTTAGTTTTTCTCTCCAAACTCAAGTTGGTATCCCTACTTGAGTTTGAGGGGGGTGTTAAATATAATAACTAAATATTCTATTTATCATACATACCGTATTATATTTACTATTATATTTAGGATTATTATACGTTGGTTTATCTCCTCTTTCATAAAGGAGTCTTGTATATATTGTTACATTCATTATTCAACATAATATTGAATATACACATAATATAATATTCTCTCTCTATTATAACACATAATATGTGAGTTTCTTCCAATTTTCAATTTTTGCAAAGTAGGGATTGTTATCTATCCTGTATTTGTAATGTGATTAAGGAACATAAATTTTTATGTTTATTTATGCTTAATTATTTTCAAGTGATTGATGTAGAAAACTTTCATTGAAGTTTTTTATGTTCTTACGAAGTTATTGTCACCCAAGCTTGATTATGGTTGATGAAATAAATTATTGCTAGGAAAGGTCTAGGGAAATCAGACAATGGTTTGCTGTTAGAAGTTTGGCAAAAGGCTTGACAAACGATCTGAGGTTGGGTGGCACTGAACACTAGCCCAATCCCAACTAAAATTTGTTTGGTAATGCTTCCCTTTCCTGTTTTCTGTTGTCGTTTTGATTTTTTTGAAAACTGGAAAGGAAATCTTGCTTTTGTTTTTAAAAAAATTAAGTTGATTTAAAAAATGTCAAAAAAACTTTGAAACAAAAGAAAAAAAAGAAGGTTTTTTACTTGTATTCAAAGCAAGTTTTCACATTTTTTTTTCTCCTCCAACCACAACCCATATAGCTGCCCCAGGCCTAAGGCACTGGTGGCCACTAGTGACCTCTAGCCAACTCCGGCCCCCTTTTGGCTGTCAGCTACTCACTACCCGTAATCTCTGGCCAGCTTCTGGTAGCCCTCTGGCCACTAACTCTGTAGGGTACCTCAAGCTACCACCACCGACGATGACTTATCAACCATGTTTGTTTTTCTTTTTCTTTTTTTTTAATAGAAAGCAAAAATATTTTTATAATTTAATAAAATAACCAAACTCGTACCACTGACACAACCACCACGTTATGCTATACTTTATTGGAGTTGGTGAAGCCTGCCTTCCCAGTAAAGAAAAAATAGAAAGAGGGGAAAGAGGTGAGTAAAAACAGAACTGGTAAGGCCTCGGGGTTTAAGCCCCAAGGTCACAAGTTCAACTCCCCACTCCCCCTTGGGCCAATCTCCTGGGCGCAGCACTGTTGGTTAGGAGGTTGGACCTCAAGTTGTCTAGTCAGCACTTGGTGTGGGTTCAATGCTCCCCCGCTGTGCGAGTCCTGACTTAAGCGGAGCTTGTCTTGGGAGGTCGGGGCAAGTTCCCAGGTTATAGTCTCCTCGCTCGGAACGGCTAACAGGACACCTTGGTGATCTCTGCAAGGGGCGCTGCCTTGGACCTGCGGGAGGATAAGGAGGATTTTCCTGTAACAAAAAAAAAAAAAAGAAAAAAAAAAGACGGAACTGGTAACCAGGGTGGGTGACATTGTGGTTAAGGTTTGGGGTTTAAGTTCCAAGATCACAAGTTCAATTTCCCTCTCCCTTGGGCCAATTTCCTAGACGAAACACAGTTGGTTAGGAGGTTGGACCTCAAGTTGTCTAATCAACACTTGGTGTGGGTTCAATACTCCCCCGCTGTGCGAATCCTGACTTAAGCGGAGCTTGTCTTGAGAGGTCGGGGCAAGTTCCCAAGTTATAGTCTCCCCGTTCGGAACGGCTAACAGGACACCCTGGTGATCTCTGCAAGGGGCGCTGCCTTGGACCTGCAGGAGGGTAGGGAGGATTTTCCTGTAACAAAAAAAAAAAGAAGACGGAACTGGTCGAGTCCAAGGGTGAGTAAACCCAACCCAAGGGTGTTTGGAAACTTGGTAGAGGTTGGGGGTTAAGACCCCTAGGTCCCAAGTTCAAAATTTCTTGGACCAATCTCCTGGGCGTAGGACAGTTAGTTAGGAGGTTAATCTCAAGTTGTTGCTACCATAGCACTTGGTGTGGGCCCAATGCTCCCCCGCTGCTCGAGTCTTGATTTAAGCGGAGTTTGTTTTGAGAGGTCGGGGCAAGTTCTCAGGTTATAGTCTCCTATCTCGGAACGGACAACAGGACACCTTGGTGATCTCTGCAGGGCGCACTGCCCTGGACCTGCAGGAGAGTGGGAGGATTTTCCTGTAATTAAAAAAAAAAAAGACGGAAACCCAAGGGTGGGTGGCATTATGGTTAAGGCTTGGGGTAGTGACTAGCTGTGACATGTCAATTCCCCCTTTTGGGTTTAAGCCCCAAGGCCACAGGTTCAATTCCTCTCTCCCCTGGACCAATCTCCTGGGCGAAGCACAGTTGGTTAGGAGGTTGGACCTCAAGTTGTCTAATCAACACTTGGTGTGGGTTCAATACTCCCCCGCTGTGCGAGTCCTGACTTAAGCGGAACTTGTCTTGGGAGGTCGGGGCAAGTTCGCAGGTTATAGTCTCCTCGCTCGGAACGGCTAACAGGACACCCTGGTGATAGGCCTGTAAATGGATCGGATTCGGATCGGATCTGTCAAAATCCGAATCCGATCCGATTAAGTCAAACCCGAATCCGATCCGAATCCGTTTAGTCTATATCCGATTATAGATATCCGAATCCGAATCCGATGATTTCGGATATCCGATCCGATAATCCGATCCGATCCATTTATTTATTTATTGAGCTACAATTTTGTATAATTTGATTTTTTAAATTTTTTTTTTTCATTTTGGGTTTTTTTTCATTCAAATTGAGAATAATCGGATCGGATTATCGGATTATCGGATCGGATCGGATTTTTGCAGATTCAATCCGTTTAATAAACGGATTAAACGGATTCGGATTATCGGATTATCGGACCGGATTTTTTGTAAACGGATTCGGATTATCGGATCGGATTCGGATCGGATTCGGATTAAATCCGATCCATTGACAGCCCTACCTGGTGATCTCTGCAAGGGGCGCTGCCTTGGACCTGCGGGAGGGTAGGGAGAATTTTCCTGTAACAAAAAAAAATAAAAAAATAAAATAAATAAAAAAAGACGGAAACACAATGAAGAATGTAATGTGTGACAACACGGCATACTCTGAATATTTTTTTGATAAATAAATAAAAAGCATTACTATTCTAATCTCAAAAGTTAGTTTTCAAATGGCATCCAATTATCTATGTAGGACAACTTTCGTATCTTCCGTTATTATTAATCAATTATTTCTCTTATATATTTTTAAGCTTAGAAAGTAAATTTAAAAAATAGATTTGTATATCATTTTTATAAATAAATTATCGGGTTTGTCTCATTGTTTGAAAAATAGAATGAAAATGACCCAAGTTCTTTATTTCTTTAATGAGGATATCACATGGATGGTAGTGGTGTGATTGAAGCATAGCTATCATACTGCGAGTCAGCTAGCCCAATGAAAAAAAACAGAGAGAAAAAAGTGTGAAAGAGAAAATGGAACAACCAAAAGTTCTCTATCCCTTTATTCACACCATGAAGCACATGTCAATTCCAATACAGCACATCTTCTCTTCATTTTTTTATTTTTATTTTTTTCAATTCTGGTTAAAGATGTTAAATAGTCTATATCTATTTGATTTGAGAATTTCGTCGAATACTCGGCATGTTATACTAGTGTTTTTTTTTTTTTTTTTTTTTTTTTTTTTTGTGCGTCTAACAAATACTTGGCATGTTGCATGAAAAATAATATGTGTTTCTGACTCTCAAGTATGTGGTGTTCCTTGATTCCATTTAATTGTGTGAAAGAACAGATTGAACATATTAGTGAGTAGTTGGAGAGAGAAAAGAAGCAAAGCCCCAAGAAGATTAGAATCCTTGGGACACTTGTTGAAAAAAGAAAAATGTGAACCCACGTTTAGGCTAGAAAGGTAGTGGAAGTTTCCTCATGAGCTGCGACGAGACTTAAAGGCTTCCATGGCGTGGAAAATGTGTGTGGATAAAGATAAGCTAGTCATGACTTAATAAAAAAAGACTTTAAAGGAGACAGTAGTTTAGTTTGTATTTTTAAGATAAGCAAGTCATGAGGACTTAAAAGACTTCCAAAGGAGACAATAGTTCATTTCCATGTAGCATTTGGAAGATAAGCTAGTCATGACTTACATGACCATGATCGTGGGGTTATTTATCCTTGTGAAATTTGTATATTCCAGTAGTCCTCTGGATCATTTCATGTTTAATGGATACGCACTGAAGCTGGGTGGAAGTGCAAAGCTTGATTGGCCTATTCACGCTAACCAATACTACAAATTAATGCAAGAGATCGGTCACGCTTTCTACAACTTTCCCCTCCAATTCAAGAACTCCACAAACGACGGTAGTGTCATCTCCTTCTCTACCACTTTCATTTTTGCAATTGTACCGGAGTACCCAAGACTTGGTGACCATGACCATGGATTGGCCTTTGTTGTTTCACCTTCCCAAGAGCTCCAAGGAGCTCTACCTTCCCAATATATTGGGATCTTCAATAATACCAACACTGGGCTTAGTTCAAATCATATTGTTGCTGTTGAGCTAGACACCTACCGAGACCTCAAATTCGAGGACATAGATGACAACCATGTTGGCATCGATATTAACGGCTTGAAATCAATCAAGTCTGCTAGTGCAGGTTACTTTCCTACACGTGAAAATGATACCTTTAAAGATCTAAACCTCAAAAGCGGTGACCCAATGCAGGTTTGGGTGGAATATAATGGAGTAGACAAGCAACTTAACGTTACCCTTTCTCCAATTAATGTACCCAAGCTTGACCTCCCACTCTTATCCTTGACGCAAGATCTTTCACCGGTCCTGCATGACTACATGTATGTAGGCTTTTCAACCTCCACAAGTTTACCTACCTCATCTCATTACATACTAGGTTGGAGTTTTAAGATGAATGGTCAAGCTGAACCAATCGACCTGTCTCACCTTCCCAAGATCCCCGGGACACCACAAGTGAAAGAAAATAAAAAGATAATGTTGGCATTGGCAATTGTTTTTCCCTTCATAGGACTTCTTGCACTCCTAGCCCTCACCTTTGGTGCTCTGCTAATCATGAGGAAGAAAAAGTTCACAAAAGTGCTGGAGGATTGGGAGTTCCAGTACGGCCCTCATAAATTCAGTCATAAGATTCTATCCATGGCGACAAAGGGTTTCAAAGAGAGAGAACTTCTTGGCAGGGGAGGCTTTGGTAGGGTGTACAGGGGTGTGCTACCAACGTCGAATATACAGGTTGCTGTCAAAAGAGTTGCCCATGATTCAAGACAAGGAATGAGGGAATTTGTAGCAGAAATTGCAACCATAGGCCGGCTGCGCCACCCAAACTTAGTCCGCCTCCTTGGCTATTGCCGGCATAAGCAAGAACTCTTCTTGGTTTATGATTTCATGCCCAATGGAAGTCTTGACAAGTTTCTTTATGGCCAACCCAAGGGGATGCTAAATTGGATGCAAAGATTTAAGATCATCAAAGACGTAGCATCAGGCCTTTTCTATTTGCACCAACAATGGGAACAGGTTGTCATTCATAGAGATATCAAGGCCAGCAATGTTTTGATAGACAATGTCTTCAATGCAAGATTAGGGGATTTTGGGCTTGCCAAATTATGTGACCATGGAACTGATCCTCAAACCTCCCATGTAGCCGGTACTCTTGGCTATATTGCACCTGAGTTGGCTCGTACTGGAAAAGCAAATACAAGCACTGATCTGTTTGCATTTGGGACATTTATGCTAGAGGTTGTATGTGGTAGAAGGCCGGTGGAACACCAGGCTTCTCCCGAGAAGATAATTTTGATAGATTGGGTGTTTGAGTGCTTGGAAAGGGGAAACATTCTTGAGGCCATTGATCAATGTCTAGGAACTGAGTATGTGGTTGAGGAAGCTGAGTTGGTGTTTAAGCTGGGGTTGCTTTGCTCACATGCTGTGGGTGCAGCTAGGCCGAGCATGTCTGATGTGGTCAAATACTTGGAAGGTGAAGCTCAACTACCTGATAACTTGAGTGATATAATTAAGTCTCGGGATTTCCGTGAAGCCACAAATGGACAGGATGTGGCACCAATTTCTGTTCCATCAGTAACAATCACAGAGCCATTCGTCTCTAGAGGCCGTTGAATTACTTGATCTGTTTTAACAGCAGCTGCTCTGTAAGTTCTGAGCTATTTTCTAGATTTTGATTTAGTCATCTGATATGTAATTTGTATGAAAACAGTTGGAGAGAGAGCAAGAAGCAGAGAGACAGAGGCTTAGAAGAACAGAGACTGGAGTGAGAGAAGTTTTTTGGACTGCAATTATCTATGCCTTTATTCCAAAAGTTCCTAGCCATTTATAAGGTAAATGAGAACCACCAACTACAAGATGTAACAACCATAAATACAGAACGTGGCATGAATTGTGGAAGCATAAGCAACCATTACAACCATTATTGAAAATAATCTACCACTAATTCCTATATATTCTGAGGCTGCAGTTCAACAGTTCCTATTCTCATGGGTGTAAGCATGGGATAATGGGTGTGCACGTATCATTCCCCGCCACCAGAATTATCCTTGGCCGCAAGGATGAAATTGGGCCATGGCTTGGTAGTATGCAGATGGGTCATCCTCTGTAGTAAGGGCGGTTATAGGTGGCTCGGTTTGATCTTCGGCGGCCAAGACATCTTCGATCATGAAGAGTTGGGGTGTGGTACAACGGTGGCCGGGCTCGTATTTCTCATCACAATAGTAGCATAGGCCCTTTTCTCTACAGATTCGAGCCTCGGGGACTGTAAGTTTCTTGAACGTGTGGGTTTGAGGAGGAGATGGATGTAGGTTCGGTTTTTGGGTAGGGGGTGGACCAAGGAGGCTAGCCGTTGTGGCGTTGGCGGGGTTATGGTTTGGAGGAGTGTTGGTGGCGACAATTGGTCGGGGGAAGATGTTGGTTTTCTTTTGTAAGGTATTGCATTCCTCGACAAGTCGGGCCATGCCAATGGTTTCGGATAAGGTTCGAGGCTTCTTGAGCTTAACGTCCAAGCGAACATCATCTTTGAGTCCGGCGATAAAACATCCAATCACATGACTATCTGGTAGATCATCAATGCGTTGGGAGAGTCTTTCGAACTCTTCTTGGTACGCAGCCACAGTGGTGGTATGTTTCAACCGAGTGAGAGCTTTGGAAGGGTCATCGAAGTCGGTGGGTCCAAAACGGCAAAGCAAAGCTGTAGTGAGTTCGCCCCAATCGACGGCCCCTTTAAACTTGGTGAACCATCGGTGCCATTGTAAGGCAATTCCTTCGAGATGAAAAGAGGCAAGTTGGACTCGTTGGCTCGGCGCAATACTTTGAAATTCAAAGTATTGTTCGGCTCGGTATATCCACCCGGTGGGATCATCTCCGTTGAATTTAGGAAATGATAGCTTCAAGTGTGTGTGGTTTCGGTCTGGAGTGTTGTGGGTAGTGGAAAGCGGTTGGTTATGAGAGGTTTCGGTTGGGGCAAATGGGTTATTGATGGAAGGGGTGTTTTGCGAGACTCGCATGGCCTGGAGTTCTGTCAAAACAGTTTGGAGGGTGTTATGAATTTGATCGAAACTTGACTCATGACGGGCCAAAATTTCGCTTACTTCATTGCGGAATTCGGTGTTGGTTTTGCCACGGGTATCCATGGAACGCGGCTCTGATACCACTGATATGTAATTTGTGTGAAAACAGTTGGAGAGAGAGCAAGAAGCAGAGAGACAGAGGCTTAGAAGAACAGAGACTGGAGTGAGAGAAGTTTTTTGGACTGCAATTATCTATGCCTTTATTCCAAAAGTTCCCAGCCATTTATAAGGCAAATGAGAACCACCAACTACAAGATGTAACAACCATAAATACAAAACGTGGCATGAATTGTGGAAGCATAAGCAACCATTACAACCATTATTGAAAATAATCTACCACTAATTCCTATATATTCTGAGGCTGCAGTTCAACAGTTCCTATTCTCATGGGTGTAAGCATGGGATAATGGGTGTGCACGTATCATCATCTAATGGTTATCAGCAAGTCTTTGTTCATCTGAATAAGTATATAAACTCTGCCTTTTGCAATTTTTATTCTCATCCCTTTCATATTTTTCTTGAAGTCAATGAATCCCATTCATGCTTCCACTACCCCAACATGCATATCCATCAATGAAGTGTGGGGATGTAAAATGCTGTTTAAAATTAGATATGTAATGCTACTGGTTGCAGGGTGGTGGTGAATATTCATGAAATTGCAAATGTGAATGCTCCCAAAATCTATTATATACTCTGCTTCTTTTTATACATATCAAAAGCCAAACTATCTGATTGAACATTGGTTGCTGTCTTTGATTGCCTTCAATGTTTTCTTATACATATTGGATGTACTCACAAGGCTACTGAACTAAAATGTTTGTTTGTCATTATTCAACATAATGTTGAAGTAAACTTATCAAATTAGAGATAACAATGTATTAATTGATCGTTCAATATTTTTCTAAAAAATATGACTGAATAGATAGAAACAAAAAAACAAGGATTGAATCCTCATATGAACATTTTACAAAATCTCACAAACGAAGGCATCCAACAAGGTACCATTTTGACAATCAAGTTATCGATTAACTCAGCAATCAAAGTCACATCTTCGTTTGGCAGATCAAGCTGTTCCACTGTCTCACCAGCAATTAACAATGTCATATCCGCATCAAGATCAAACACAAACTCAATTTTTGTCACCTGACCATACGTGTAAGCAATACACATCAAGATCAAACACAATCATGATCACTTCGGGTAGGACTCATGTGAATTGTGAGATTATACAAATTTTGAACGGGCCCCATTTGAAAATGAGCTGAAAAAATACATATTTTCAAAAAAGTGAAGAACATGAAACTAGTTGTGGCAACTCACCAAAGAAGTTTTTCACCCAAGAAAAAAAAAAAAAAAAAAAAAAAACAGAGAACTTGTTCTCTTTTATGGAAACAAAAAACAAGAAACTTGCGACAATGTCAAGCAACCCCCTAGAAACCATTTGTTAATTGTTTGTTGCCAATCTATTATTTATAGAAGCCAGAAGGAAAGAATAGAACAAAGGGAAAAATTAGTTATATTTTCTAAATATAATTTTATATTATTTATAACACGATTTCACAAAACAACAATCACATAGTTTGGTAGCAATATTATTAATTTTATTGAACTATTTTGTAAAATAGAGAATTGCATTAAATTAGTAGGAATTTGGAATGGTAATATTACACAAAGCTTACGTTGCAAAGGGTAACACTTGTGCAGTTATTTGCTTTTATCACTTTCTTGTGGCAAACATTATCTAAATGGAGTTGCTTTTCTAAAAACAATATCCTCAAATTAACCTCAAGATATAATGAGTAAAGTTTGGTTGTAAATTGAGACAAAAGTCCAGTTATACATAAGAAGAGCTGACTCCTTTGCTTGACTAAGACCCATCAAACCATCTTCTCTTCTCTATAGCCTAATCATGAAGATTTTATCATTTCTTTCATTCATCTTTGTTTTGACCATGTTTCAAACTTTGGTTGCGATTGATCTACTAACATAAACATGTTACGAACTTACGAGGCATATCCAAATACTGAGCTTTGTCTCTCAATTATAAAATCAGACCATGGAAGCAAAAATGCAAATTAACAAGGGCTAAGTCTCATTTTGTTTTCTTAAACTTCATGACTGAGTTTATTAAATCCAATTCGAAGTAGCATCGAAAGGTAAAAGCTGCCTTAACCAAGTGTAAGGAAATGTACATTCCAGTTGTGAGAGATCGGTTCCTAAAAATTATTCAAGCCATAAATCGAAAAAATTGCAAAGCTACTGCCAATGCATTTGACAAAGCTAGTCGTTGGAGGTGGAGATGTAGACTAGGTTTGAAAAATATACTAGACAAAGTGTCACCAAATATTACAAAATACATTTGGGATCAAAACAACATTGTTACAGATTACATGGAAGTAAGCTATGCTGTTTTATTGCAATGGATGTTGTAAAGAATTCACTTTTATGTGAACTCTTAGCTATAAATTGAAATAATAATAAAACAAAAACTATTAAGTGTTGCATCATTCTCATTGTTCACTTGATTATAGATATAAAAGTTTCAAATTGATTTATTTTTATAAAATGCAAATCCATATATAAATGTTATGATGAAATTAGAGTAAATGGAAGGATAATTTTTTGAAGAAGAAATTGTTTTGGAAAAACTTAAAGATGACATGTCCAAAATTACCTAATGACATGAAGAAGGTATAAATAATTAGGGGAAATTACAACAACAACAACAACAACAACAAAAATCTCAAGTTTGACCCTTGTAATAAATTTAGAATTTTTAATTGTACTATTTAAATCCTAATTTTTTGATTTATTTTCAATCTAAATTATCTGATTATTTTCATTAAGTAAAACTGATGAAAAAGTGTATTTTTTGTTTTGTTTTGTTGTCTTTAGTTAATCTTTTAATTTTATTATTATTATTATTATTTATTTTTAGAGATTTCTAATCTACTGTAAGGTCTAAAAATTAAGAGTTTACTAGATTTTTTTTTAATTTACTAAAAAAAAAAAAATCAATGAACACTTGTACTGGCGGAGGATTGGGAAGTCCAGTCCAGAATGGCCCTTACAAATTCAATCTTAAGAATGGTTAGTCTCCTAGTCTCTTCTTTCACACAAATTCATAAAAAACCACATACATGGCCTTTTTCCATTTAAAAATGCTAAGTGTGCATAAAAATTAGGTGCACTCGGGTTAGGTTGGGTTAGGAGTTTGTTTAAGCCAATCTAAATTATGTTGAGATCTGTTCAGACCTGAATTGTAACTTGAAGTTGTCTGTCCAAATCCGACCCTGAGTTAAACTTGAATTGTCCGAGTTACTCGAATTGCCCAAATTATAAATAATACATATATATATTTTGCAACGAAATTATTAAATTATTGAAATTAGACTTTATTTATATATTTTTTAGAAAATCATTAATAACATCAAAACAAATAATTTATATAATGTAAAAGAGATGCCGCTATAGTAGTCTTTACAATTAATGAGTGAGAATAAAAAAATATAAGATTTTGTGTTACTTGTATATATAATATATATTCAATATAATTTAATAATCTAAATTACTTTAATATCATACAATGGCTAATATTTTATATGTATATTTAATATTTTTATATATGTATAAATGTCTAATTCGGGTTTCAAATTGCTCGAGTTGTTTAATGTCTTTACCAAAATTTTCTCAAATTTAATTTGAACTTTTAAATTTTTGTCTAAGCTTGTACGAATTTAAAAATATTTTATTCAAATTTTAAAAAAAATTCAAGCTAGACTTGAATTGTTCGGATTAAGCCCATTCAAATTGCACATCTAGTCAAAATTCCCAAATGAGGTTTTTTTTTTATTTTTTTTGTTTGTTTTGATCGGAAGAAATATTTCATTAAGAAAGCCAAACGACACTTACAAGAGTCTAATCAACGCAAAACTTACACCAAACAAAATGAAAATAAAGCAAGAAGCACTAAGGAAGAAAACTATGATAATATTCAAACGTACATATCGTACTCGTGCTCGCACTGCGAAGCAGAGCCGATCAAAGACGTTCAGCAATAGAGTATGTCCGAGATAAATCATAGATCCCAACCACAAAGAGGGTAAGCTTAACAAATCCGCACAGATGGACTCTAAGAGAACCAAACAGACCCAAAACCAACACACAAACTGTAGGAAAAGAAAAACAAAAGAAAACAACATAGGACTAAAACCGAACAAACAAAACAAAACAGACCCATCACCAAAACAAATCCGGCAGCGGTGTCGGCGAATCCGGCGATGGAGAAGAACGGCGAGGAAGAGGCAGCGGAGAAGAGCCGGGGAGGCTGAGAAGAGGAGGTGAAGGTGGCGGGGAAGACGAATCCAGCGTCGGCGAATCAGGCTATGGAGAAGGCGACGGGGAAGAGGCGGTGAAGGCGCGGATCCGAGAAGGTCACTCCCAGAGTGAATGGATGGGAGAAAAACACCTCACAAAGGAGGGAGAGGATGGAAAGCCAAAGCTTCCAAGTTATGGGAAAACAAAGTAAGGAAAGGAAAGAGCAAAAGAGGGGTAGGGAGAGGGAAGAGGAGGCCGGAGGCCACCGAAAACCCCTCCCCCACCGCCGGTAGCCACAAACTTTGAAAACCCTAAGAGGAGAAAAGTTTAGAGAGAGAAGCTCTCAAGCTAGAGAGAGAAATGCATTCAAGTTGTTATTATGTGTAAATTCCCAAATGAGGTTGTTGACACAACAAAAAAAAAAAAAAAAAAAAAAAACACACACACACACAAATGTACACACTAAGTATTCCATAAAATTCTCAAATAATGGATAATAGACTATGGATGTGACAAACGTATGGTTCATGCACTTATTTCTTTTTAATCAAAAAGTAAAAAAGGTTATCAAATTATTATTTTTATCTTTTTGTATGACTTTTTATAAAAAAATTAATTCTCAAACACTCCTTTAAAATTGTGTAGAAATAAAAACTCCGCATGGCACTGACGTGTCACATGAGAAAGACCAAAATTACTTTTACCAAAAAAAAAAAAAACCCAAAAAATATTACATTTTTGTTCTTCATCATCATATAATCTTGGTCATCACCATCTCATGTCAGTCATGCCATCTCATCGTTCATATCTAATGCCTCATCAGTAATACTATAAATTCAAATTTAATTATTTAAAATTATTATTTAATAGTTTAGATTTATTCTATATATAAATTTCACATTGCACAAATTCAATTTCAACTACACATTACCATTCTGGATAAATTCGGGGACCATAAGTTTGCATCCCCAGAATTATCCATGCCTCATGCAATTTTTTCTTGTTAGTTTTAAAAAATTTAATAACTCTTCTTCGAATACGACTGTGCTGGTCGATGGCAAAGCTTGATATTCCGATGAGTTTCTCTTAGTTCCTTTTTTTCGATTCTTCCTCTTCTTCCTCTTTCTTTGATTTTTTTTTTTCCAAATTTTTTTCCCCTCTTTTTTCGCAGCAAACAACCAAATTTGTCCAACATCTGATTTTTTTTTTCTTGTGGGTTTTCTTACCTCTTCCTGTAGCTAATCTACTTTTCTTTGATTATCATTTTTTTTTATCCTTCCAATCTTTTTTTTTTTTTTTTTGATATAGTACCTAGTGTACGAAACTCTCGCTTAAGCGAGATCTAGGGAAGGATTGATGTACGCAGCCTTACCCCTGCAAACAGAGAGGCTGTTTCCGTGACTTGAACCCGTAACCACCTAGTCTCCAAGGGGTAACTTTACCATTACGTCAGGTCGGCCATTCAATCATAATTATATAAAATAAAAGATAAAAAAATTTAAAATCTAAGAAGACAAAAGAAAGGAACATTTAAATTTAGGGTTCATAAACTTATTCTGATGTATTCATTTCATTGTAATTATTTTTATAATATTGATGGTTTTAAATTGTTATTTGAATATTTGAAAAATTATATACTCGAATGAAGTGAAAGAATTCACAAATTATTTTGGTTTTGTAATTTCTCTTTTTAATTATGATATTACATTTGATTTGTACGTTAGATGTTTAGTTATAAATTATAAAAAATAAAAAAAATAATTGGTGTACTTTAGCCGTACCCGTACCCTTACCCATATCCTACTTTTTAAAGACTTTGTCGTATCGTCATATCCGTATCGTACTCGTATCTATACCCACACCCGTGCTTCCTAGGTTTTTAGTGACCATTTCACAAGCACTTCGAGTGTTAAGAACCTATAAATGCCAAGAACCTGGAAATTAATGGTAATTATTAGATGTATGTGTTTATATGAATGTGTAGAAGACTTCTGTATTATATATCACATGATATTTTATTGCATATATAGTTTATCAAATATTTTACTTTTTGTTAAGTTTTTATTCTTGACAATCATGTTTGAAAAACTCCTTTCAGTTGTAATTTTATTTGTTCATTTATTTAAGTGAGACTATGAGTATTTAGATGCGAATCCAACCCGAAGTGTGCCTATGTAGAGGAGTTTGTGATCTTAATCATATCAGGTTTGCCACTTCGCTAACTATGACGGGGATCAAGCGGCTGTTTGTGCGCTTGAGCGAAGAATGTTTGGTTCCAAAAGTACTGGGAGTTGCATTTTTTCGCTCGAGTAGAATGCTCAAGCGGAGATCACAGAACAGATTGTTATAAATATGTGTTTCAGTCAGATTTTAGGGTTACGACTTCCTGATCTTCTTCTTGGATATTACGGTTTATATCTGGGGCTATTTTTCTAGTTTTCTTTGATGTTTGATTGAGTATTCAACTCATGGTGTAAGAAGTATACATCAAAGGATTGTTTGTTTATTCTATACAAAAGAGAGTGTTCTTCTTCGGTGGATTCTGGGGAATTCGAGCCTGAAGTTTTGGTAAATTTTGGAGTGGCTCATCATCATGATTCGACATCGGCGTTGTGGATTCAACATTGGGCAAGACAATTCTGAGGTAAAGACCGTAGTGGAAGATACATATAGGGGTCGGTTCAATTTGGACATGGATTTGGTAGGTAATTGAGAGTGCACTTATGTAATTCCTTTTGTTTTCTTAGTGGATTATTTTATAGCTTTGGCTCGTGTTTTTTTTTTTATCACAATTGGAGGTGCTCCAATTGTGGTTTTTCTACGTTAAAATCTTTGAGTTTATTTGTCTTGATTGTTTGATTGTGATTGTTATTTACTGCCTAAAATTGATACATAATCACAAATCAATATCTAGAGGATTTCTAGATTTTTCACTTTTATGCTTTTGAATCACTTGATGTAGAGATGTAAGTGTGAGAAATAAAATCCAAAGCATTCTGGACATTATTGGTAATATAAACTAGTTTATCATTTGTCTTTGTAATGATGAAATCATGAAAACATGGGGCAATCTTGTGAACTTTATTTACGTTCCCTTTAATTTTAAATTAAGAAATTCTTCCCATGTTTCTACATTTTTGTGTCCATGACTTTTTGAAGTTGATGAATTTTCGCTAATCTGGCTTTGCATCCTATGGTTGAGGAACATTTTGAGCATGTGTTATTGAAGATGAAGATTAGAGTTTAAGTGATTCTGATGCATCAACAGCTCCACCGTCATCAGAAGATGATCACTGATGGTGAGAAAATCTAAAAATGAATCGTGAGTTCTAAGTTGAATGCATGTACTTATAGATTGTTTGTGTTTATTGAGTTGACATTCTAATATATAATTTGTAACCCATGAAATTTCAACTTGCCCTTCGGTGCCCTAATTTTTGGAAAATTATTTAATATTCCTGGAGTATCAGATGTCTGTACTCCCTAAACAATCATCATTCAATATGCCCCTCATGTTCTCCAATCACCCAACACAATACCCCACCCACACACCTTCTCCACCAATCATAATACTATAGAATAACAGGTGTTTATACTCCGAAATTACTGAATAATTACCCCTAATTTTCAGTGAGAGGGGTTCAATTATCCTCAAATGGCATGTAGAAGTACAAACATTTGGATTTTATGTTAAATCTATAATTGCAGATCCATGGACAAATCTTTTTTGCTTGGTTGGTTAAATGAGCAATCTCATGAAAGTGATATTCTTAAACCTCTATGTTTCGTTAACAAAACCTACAGATTGTATAGAGTATAAGATGAGCGACATTCAGAAAGCATTTTGGAACCATGTTTCACTTGCGAAGGACTCTCTTCCATTAGGCGAGCAAGGGTAGCAGATTTGACAAATGAGCAACAGGTTTCACGTGCTCTGAACGTGTTAAGTTGAGACTAGGAGTAGGATCGAGAGATATTTTCATTTCTAGAAGCTTATTAAAGAATAGGGAAGAATGGCGTGAAAAGAGAAGGATTCAATCATTGGGGCTAAAGCCAGATAGATCGAGTTTTAGCGGCCTACGAGTTGTGGAAAAAGATAAGGAAGAGGCAGGTGGTGAATTTCAAATGTAAAATGAAGATTGGTTCATGTTTGTATGGGATATTAGTTCATTCTATTTTTGATGACTCAATGAAGAACACACTATTCACAAGTAAAAGCCAAGTAAACATGACTTGATATGCGTATTTGACTAAACCCAAGATTGTATTAGGTTCAAATGTACTCAGGATGTATAATTCAACTTGCCCAGGGATATGGGAAAGCATTGAAGGCCTTAACTCTCCCCTATCTCTCTGTATGCTCTTAATTCTAGTGAATTTAGCATTTATCCCCTCATTTAATCCCTTTAGATACTCTTTTCATTTGGCTAATTGCACTAGCCTGGTTAGTTACTTGTGCTATTATTCATTCATACTCTTTCTTATGGCAACCAATTATCTGAATGGATTTCCTTTCTTAAAAACAAGATCCACAAATTCATTTCTAGATAAAATCACAAAAAATTAAGGTTAATTAACAATAATTGCATATGACCTTTAAAATCTTAAAATTGACATTATCTAAGTTTGGTTGCAGATTGCGACAAAAGTTGAGTTGTATATAAAATAACTGACTCGTTTGCTTGATGAAGATCCATTAGACCATCTTCCTTCCCACATTTTTTCACAATGCAATTGTAGCCTAATCATGAAGATTTTATCATTTCTTTCATTCATCTTTGTTTTTACCATGTTTCAAACTTTGGCTCAGGTTGATTTAATAACAAAAAAAATGTTCCATGGCATATCCTCATATTGACCTTTATCTCTTGACTTTAAGGTCAGATCCTCGAAGCAAAAATGCAAAATTACAAGGGCTAACCCTAATTTTTACTGAAGCTGCAAAAGACAAGGCCATTATTTTTTTAAACTTCACAACAGAGTTTATTAAATTCAATCCAAAGTTGCATCAAAACATAAAACTTAGGGCTGAGCAAGAAATTTGTAAAATTCGTAATCCGATTCGGTCTAATCCAATTCAGTAGGTTTGGATTGATTTTTTGAATCCGTGGTTCGGTTCCAGATTGGAATTTTAAAAATCCATAGGCTATAGATCGGTTCTGGATTGGAATCGATTCGGACCATATAGAAATAGTTTATATTTGTACTATATACCTTTCTACATAATATCATTTTTTCTCTTATATAAAAGCTAAACTCTAACCTAATTCACGCCACTCCCTCACTGTCTCTCACTCTCATCTCTCTTTCAGTACTCTCTCTCTCTTCTCTTCTCTTTCTCATCTCAAATCAGACTAAGTTCTCTCTTAGTATTGTCTCTCACACTCATCTATCTCAAACTCAGATCAGATCGGTGAGCTGGTTGTCTCTCTCTCTCTCTTTCTCTCTCTCGATACTGTCTCACACTCTCATCTATCTCATATTAGATCGGTGAGCTAATTGTCTCTCTCTCGGTGAGCTCTCTCTCTCTCTCTCTCTCTCTCTCTCTGTGTGTGTGTGTGTGTGTGTGTGTTTTCAGACATAGTCAGCTTAGATCATCCATCTCATCTCAGATCATCCATCTTAGATCAGATCGGTAGTTGTATCTGCTTGTCTTTCTTTCTCTCTCTCTCTCTCTCTCTCTCTCTCTCTCTCTCTCTCTCTCAGTGACACTATTTTTGTTCTTCTGTTCTCAGATGCAGTTAGCTCAGATCATCCATCTCAGATCAAATCGGTAGCTGTAGCTGCTTGTCTCTCTCTCTCAGTGAGCTCATTCTCTCTCTGTCTCTCTCTATCTCTCTCTCTCTCTAACACTCTGAAATGGATTTGATCTCAAAGAAAAAACATATACTATTGTGATTTCATCTTAGATCGGTGGATTTAATCTCAAATCGATTGTTCATTTCATCTACAATGGATTCGGTAAATGTAAGTAAAAAATCTTTATTGTGATTTTATCTCATCTTTCTTGTAAGAAAGAGGTTTTATTATTTTTTGTTTTTATTTTTATTTTTTTCTGTTTTTGATTTTTTTTTCTTTGATTTTTGGTATGATTTATGTGGTATGGATAGAAACAGTGTATGTAGAGACAAATTATTTATGTATTTCTTTTTCTTGTTTGATAGATGTCAAATACTAGAGAGACAAATGATGTCATCAACCTCTCTCAGTCTCAATCTGAGCCAGAGCATGATCCTCAGCTTGAAACTCCTTCAGGTTCTTGTCTACTACTGCTGAATTTTGTTCTCACTACTGTTGAATTTGTTTGTTGTTATCTCTGTTGTTGTCTACTGCTGCTGAATTTTGTTCCTGCTATTTGTTTAAACACAAATTTGTTTGTTGTTGTTATCTCTGTATGTTTGTTGTGTACTATTATTGTTGCAGCTTTTGTTTGCTTTTGTTAGAAATTGGGCGCCCATGTGGCATGGCCCTTTGAGTTTTTTGAACCTGAACCTCTTGAACCTTATCCATGTAAGTTTGAATTTAATCCAAACTTATTTGGATAACCATTCAGGATATCTATATCTATCATATCAATAGATATGGATAGATAGATAGATATTGGTTATATATCAGATTATATGGTTAATCTAATATATTGAATCAGATATGTATATCAGATACGTTATGGGGTTTTTACCCATAACCTTTTTTCCCAGACTCTCCTCTCTCTCTGACTCTCTCCCAAAAACAACGATCAAGACATTTGCACTGTGATTTGTGTGGGTGATATTCATTCTGTAATATCACTCCACTGTTGGGTTGGTTTATCAAATTCTGGAAGCACGTGATTTACCCACGAGGTTCTTCGCTAAAAGGTATGATTCTGACATTTTATCCGCTGCGTTATAATGCTTTGTGATTTACATTGGTATCAGAGCCATGTATGGGTATTTTCGTGCTTTCTTTTATCATGTGTATATTTATATATATCTATATATGTACACATTATACACATGAATATTTATAAAAGAGGAAGAGATCCAAAATATTTCATTTTTATGATCATTAATGTCATTTTTAAGACCATAAATGATTTTATTTTGGAAAATGGAGTCCGGAAGTACAAAAATCGAACCAGAAAACACCCTGGAAGCGACGCGTGAGGCTCATGCGCCTGATGACGCCGTCAGCGGCCGGCCATGTGCTTCCACGCGCTTCCCATGCCCTACATGCGCGCACTGTCCGCGCTCTTCCACACGCTCGCGTTGAACCGCGCCGCCCCAAGCCGAGCAGCGCCACGCGCGCGCCTTGCTCCGCGCTGCGTTGAGCCGCCTCGCGCCAAGTTGCGCTGCGTTGAGCGGCAGCGAGTTGCGCCGAGCCCTTTTCCGTGCTGGCTTGGCTTTAAGGCTCTGTTTGTTCTGTTTTAAATTCTGAATCGCGTTAAATGGCCATAATTTATTCGTTATAGCTTTGTTTTAAGCATGGTTGGTACCGTTAGACTCAAAATTAAATTTTATATCTTCTGTAAAATTTTGAAAATTTTATGAAAATAAAAAATATTTTTCCTGAAATAATAATTCATTATTTCTACTTTAAAATGCATCTGCTGTTGCATGATTAAGTTTCTGGGGCTAACTTTTTTATTGTAGACCACTGCAATGGTTTAATATTTACTGGTATAGTTTTTGCATTTTACAAGATTCTGGAATATTTATTTCTAATTTGATGTGTGTTTATTGGTTATTTAAAATTCCAAAAAAATCTAGAAAATTTTAGAAAAATTCCAGAAAATTTCAGGATGATGAATTTTTTATTGTGGCATAATCTGAATATTGTATACAATATATTTTTTGGGTTTCTAATATGTTGTAATTAGATTAGCATGATTAATTGTTATTTGTTTAAATTCCATTATTAATTGTGACATAGCATGAGTTGGTTGTGAATCTACATTATGATGCTATTATATGGAATTATAATTTTTTTATCATGCTTTTAGACATGCCATAGTAAGTGGGAGGTTATTCGGTTGAAAGAAATCTTTGTAGATTAACTCTTGAAAACCAATATTTTGCACATAAATTAAATTAAATTTTGGATAATTGTCACTTGTGGCGTAAGAGATGATTACGAACATAGCGGATTTTCGATCTTGTGACTTGTGTAATATTGTCACTATTTAATTTAGATTTTTGTGGCAAAATAATATTATGCTAATCAAAATTAATCCCAATGCGAATTTCTCTCTAAACTGACTTACCTTATCGAAGTTAATTTGGTTGACCTAGACTTGGTAGAGATGTTCAAATGTGAACAATGTAATCCTATTTTTTAGATGAGCAAAAGTCTTGGAGACTTTAGGTCAGACCTTAATTGAGCCAAAGTAAGGAAACATGACTCAAAGTCGCCCTGTTTTTGTTGCCTTGTTTGGCACAACAAAATTTGATGTGTGCGCTATGGTTAGCGGCACACTACGTAGTTTTGATTGGCGAGTTTTAGAGTTATGAAATTAGTAAGCCCTCAATAGATCTGTATATGATCTTGACTATTGAGCTGCGCGGATTGACTTTGTAATTTGACTTGTAAATAATGTTACATCATTGGATGAAGTAACATTCAAGAGTCACGTCATCCAAGAAATGCGAGCTTAAATAAATTAGTCATTAAGTGTAAGACGAGTAGCCAGTATGAGCAGTGTTTTGCTCTCTACCCAATTATTGGGAGTGGATGGAGCAAAATTTCATGCACTATAATAGTGTGCGTTGAAATATCACGTGAAGTTAAAAGATTAGCGCTTAGAAGCTGCAAAATCTATTAACACTAACTGAAAGGTTAGTGCTTAGAAGCTGCAAAATCTACTAACACTAAGTGAAAAAGATTAGCGCTTAGAAGCTGCAAAATCTATTAACACTAAGTGAAAAATATTAGCGCTTAGAAGCTGCAAAAATCTATTAACACTAAGTGAAAAGATTAGCGCTTAGCGGCTGCAAAATCTATTAGCATTGCCAACTTGTCTAAGTCTAGACACTTATTGTTTCCACACTTGAGTGTGAGACATGAGGAGGGGCTTCTTTGTATGATTCCTTAGCTAGACTAACGTTTTTTTAATAACGTTTACCACTAAGCGCAAACGTTGCAGCATAGTAATGAAAAGGTCAAGGCTGACAAGGTTGTTATGACTCTAAGAATTTGATGCATCGCTTGTGAGAGCATTGTGTTAAATTAGACTCTTTAGCCTAATTCGCGCTTAAGTTACTTCAGGAGCTGTCATAGATTGATAGCTTATTCTCTCCTTCTTGTGGATAGTAAAATTAATTGCAAGTAACTATGAAGCGAGAAACAAAGATGGCAAGAGGAGTATCGTCATCTTTCAACTAGATGCATTAAAGTGTATGGAGAATAAAATTGACTTGAAGGTGCAGGGGATTAGCACTTACTAATTAAATTTGCGACTTAGGCGCACTTGATATCTCCATGACATCCTTTTATGATCTAGTGAATATGAATTAGTCCTGAGTCATTACCTAGTTGGGCCTAAACCTTTTAAACTTATCTTCGAGAACTCACACATTAAGATGATTGGAATTAGTTTATGACATTGGTCATGAACCGGTGGCTTATTATACTTAATCACATTAATGAGATGATGACACGATGGTTTGAGTAGGCCTTCTCGGGCCCACTCACTTGTGACATCCTGCTCTCATATGAATGTGTAACTTTGTTCGCAATTGTTGCGCACAAGTAAGTAGGAAAGCCGTAGAAGGTCATTTGTATTGGCGCATTTTAGTCCACTATGATATTTGTGACTATATATGTGTAAGGGTATGATAACTAGGCCTCAATCTCGACACATTTATAGATTACGATATGCATCTGAGTCAAGACTATTTGATCTCCCATAAGTCAAAAGTTTTGAGATGAATTTTTTGACATTGCACATATGAGGTTGAGATCAATTAGATAACAGCTTTTTGTGCTTTTGGTTTTGATCAAGGTGGTGAGTATCTATTTGAGTTATTTTAGAAAACTCTGTGAAGAGAAATGGATGCTTAGAAAATTGATTATTCCTAATACTCAACAACACAATGGTGTAGTAGAGATAAGGAATTAAATATTATTAATGTTAGGTGGATAATGACACAAAATGTTTCCCAATTGGGAATTGCACTAGTTTGTTGCCTATATCCCTAACTAAGTGCCCTACATATCGTATTTTACACTCCATTTGAGTAATGGGTTAGCGGAGAGCCATCTATGGGCAATCTGTAACCGTTAAGCAGCTTATCTTTATTTTACTTCTCATAAGATTGTGAAGTTAAGACCTAGGGTTCTATAGCGCATTATTGTATACTGTCTTGTAAACACATAGGGTCGTGTGGCGCATTATTGTATGCGGTCATATAAACCCTCCGGGTCATGTGCATATAGGTAAGCATCTTTGTGGCAGTGTAACTAAGTCACATAAAGTTTTCTTAGTAAAGGTGACGTGAATAGAGTTTTTGGAACTCTATAAGATAGAGAATTCTAAGCATAGCGCTCTATATAGCCTAGTTGAGAATGGAAAGAAATTTCCAATATCCTAGGGACAGTGGGAGCGATGTGCCTACTAATGGATTACTCCATTAGAGAAAAATACTCTACATTCTTAGTTGCGTGATAGTGAATGTGAAAATTTTCCACATCATCACTAGGTGATTGAGAAGGAAACATTCATGATTGCTCCGCAAGATGATAAAGAGCCTAGGATAATGCCAAAGGCTCTAGTCTCCTGTTTTTAGAAAGTGGATTAATGTTGCGCAGTTTAAGACAAAGTCTTTGAGGATTAACCATTTATATAATTTGATTGACTTTCCATTATGACGCGAAACTGTTATAAAGTTATGCGTAATTTGGATAGTCATTGTTGAGGCTTAAGGCTCGCTAGATACCGAAAAGTCGCACCATTGAGGAAGGTGTAGACCATGAGAAGACTTCCTCCTGGGGAGTGAAGTTATTTCGACTTAGGCTATGATTGACATAAGTTCGGAACATTGATTTATGGACGTTGTGACCTAACTTCTCATTGGAGTATTGGATAAGTAGATCCGTAGGGATTTACCTTCTGCTTTTATGGTGAAAAGTTAGGAGCGCAAAAAGGTTGCTAGTTCCAATAAATCTTTTACAGCCTAAAACAGTTATCCAAATAGTGGTTCTTAGATTTCGTTAAGCCATGATAGGCCAACGATGATCGATGAAGACCACTGAGGCATGATCAAGGTCCAAAAAGAACTTTTTCCTTACTTAGTCATTATGAGCCAGGAATTTATAAGGTTGTCGCCACCTAGGGTGGGCAGTCCTCTATTTTAGATATGATGGACATGGGTGATGTAATTTATATGCTCGGATGTACGATCCTTAGGGATTGTTTTGGGAGAATTCCTATTTTGTCTTCGATGACTTACATAAGGAATATCGTAGAATGATTCTAGATGCAAAATTGCAAACCCATTGGCTTACCTATTTGGTAAAAGCCAGAGCCTTAGCTATTGAGTGTATCCTCGGATTATCTTTGGGAGAAACAGATGACCTATATTCCTTGATCTTTTTCTTTGTTGTGGGAGCCTAAAGTACGCTATGTGGGCGTATTCGGCATGATAAGTGTTATCTTTGGTAAATGGTCAACTGAGTTGTTTAGACATTGACCTTGCTCATTGGACCGTGGATAGAATTCTTTACTAGTAATATATTAATTTGCTTATTGTAAAATTCAATGCGCTAGTTGGGCGCATCTACGCTAGTTGGGCGCATCCAGAATGAACGCAAATTGGTCACCAAAATATCTTTAGAGAGGTTATTGCGCAAGAGGTTATGATCATGAATCACTTCATGTGAGGCGCACATGGTGGATTCTGTTGTATATACTTATCGCAAGAGGTGCTGATAAGGCTTATGTTTGGAATCTAGAATTGCGCAAGCTGTGGTCAATTTTTTTTTAAAAATCGATCACTTATTTTGAGATGATGGGATGTTGACACTATTATGGTTTGTGTCATAATGATTAGCAGATGATGATGTCAGCAGGCAAGATTGGCTCACTCACACGAGCAATCGCCCTTGGCGCTTGAGAGCGAGCGAGGATGAGACTAGTGGTTTATTTTTATTTGAAGCCAAGAGAGGCTTAAAATTATTCACTATGCATGTCGCCTTGGTTACAACCAAGATGAGGTCGTGTTAAGGACCAAACATGGATGTTAGTACCCACTTTCCATGTTGTGCCTGTTATGATTAGCCAGATGCGAGATCTCATTTGGCGCCTAGAAGGCGAGCAGATAGAGAATTCGGGTTAGGCGCTAGAAAGCGACTAGACTAATATCTGTACGGTGTATCGAGTATGACGTCACTCTTTTGGAAGAGTTACTCCACCATAACATGTATTCATACTATATGTGCTTGGCGACTGAGTAATGAGGTGAGAGAATAGATCCCTGTTTCCTCACCGTGTGAGTCTTACGTGTCATTATTGATATGACTTTCATTTTTGTACCCTTTTGTGACTTTTGACTATGTCATAAGGTAAGGGGTTGATGTTCTGCTACTTTGGTATATTGCCTGCGATCATGTATGATTCGGCCTTAAGGGACATCACTTGGAAAGCGGTCAATCCTAAACTAAATGGCATGAGGGCAAAGTGAAGATCATCTAGTATTACACCACTGATGTATATTCACTGCCGGCAACTCACATCGCTCTGTGTGAGAAGCGGATTGAGTGTGAATATATTGCAAGAATTGAGAGGGTCAAACATGCTCTTTTTGAGGGATTAGAGATGTTTTTTGGACCGGTGTAATTAGATGGGTCTGGGGTATATGAGACACTATTTCTGTTTTTTTTTTTTTTTTTTTTGGGTTGATGTCTCTATGCTGGCTCATTTTGAGTTTCTAGTATAGAGCTCCCACATGCAGGTGTTCTCAGCAGTCGCATGGTGCATTGGCTAGTATGAGATTGTTCATTTTTAGGGAGATTGAGATAGAGATGTGCTAGTGTCATGCCAACTCATGTGCGAGTGGGAGATGTTAGAAATTGGGCACCCATGTGGCATAGCCCTTTGAGTTTTTTGAACCTGAACCTCTTGAACCTTATCCATCTAAGTTTGAATTTAATCCAAACTTATTTGGATAACCATTCAGGATATCTATATCTATCATATCAATAGATATGGATAGATAGATAGATATTGGTTATATATCAGATTATATGGTTAATCTAATATATTGAATCAGATACGTATATCAGACACGTTATGGGGTTTTTACCCATAACCTTTTTTCCCAGACTCTCCTCTCTCTCTGACTCTCTCCCAAAAACAACGATCAAGACATTTGCACTGTGATTTGTGTGGGTGATATTCATTCTGTAATATCACTCCACTGCTGGGTTGGTTTATCAGATTCTGGAAGCACGTGATTTACCCACGAGGTTCTTCGCTAAAAGGTATGATTCTGACATTTTATCCACTGCGTTATAATGCTTTGTGATTTACAGCTTTAAATGTTATATATATATATATTACTTAACTATGTGAATCCGTGGTCCTAAACCGATTGTATTGGTTCTAATTTTTCAGGAACCATAGGTAACGGATTGGTCCTGGCTTTATCCCAATCCGAACCATGCTCACCTCTAATAAAACTACCTTAATTGAGTGTAAGAACATGTACACTCCAATTGTGAACATTGAGTTCCCAAAATTTGTTGAAGCCATAAATAGAAATAACCGTGAAGCTGTTGCAATTGTATTCGACAAAGCTAGTGATTGGAGGTGGAAATGAAGACGAGGTTTGATAAATATACCAAAGAAAGTGTCACCAACTATTACAAATTACATTTGTGATCAAAACACCATTATTACAAATTACATGAAAGTAAATCTTGATGTTTTAAAGGAATGGATTCGTAATCCAAAACTCACTTTTATGTGAACTCTTGAGCTATAATTGAAATAAATAATAGCAGAACAATAATTATGAAGTGTTACTTTCTTCTCACTCTTTGCTTGATTGTAGATATTATAGTTCCAAATGGATTTGTTTTTGTAAAATGCAAAGCTATATATAAATGTTATAATGACATTAGAGTAAATGGAAGATTTACTTTTCTGAAAAGAAATTGATATATCATTTTTGCAGAATATGTAAAATGATTACATTGGCATATCAAGTTGTCATAGGAGCATTTTTATAGGTGTTTAAAATTTGTACAAAGACACTCTATTATTGCTTTCATATAGTTAAAATCACAATAACAATATTTTTCTTTAAATTTAATCAAAAAATGTTTTAGGGGTTTCATTTTGAAAAAGAAAAAAAAAAGATAGAGTGTCCCATTTTTTAAGAATATCCAAAAAAATTTGACACAAAAATTTATCCCTAGATGTCTAGTCAACTGCTGTGTCTCAATGCATTGTGAGGACAACTAGCTATGGATTTCAAGATAGAGAAATGCTAGAAATGCTACCATGAGAGCACCTATGTGAGATCCGAATATTAGATCACTTATTGATCAAAGGTGGTGATCGACTACACTAAAATTGAGTCAAACAAGAGAGAATTGATCATAGGGCATCCAGGCAAATACTTCTATGTTTGCTCACAAAAAAGCTTCAAACTCCCTTTTCTCCTCCTCGGCCAAGCGTGAGTCGAGAAGGAAGAAGCGCTCTCTATCATCTTCCTGGATCAAAATCTTCTTCAAAGCCTCCTTACTCTTGTCGGTTGGTTATTTGCTGACATCATCTAGGACCTCCATGTCCTCGTCTTCAATTTTAACTGTCTTTGCTTCTCGCACATTGCAGGTGGACTTTATTGCTGCCATGGAGCAATTTTTTGCCGGCACCTGATCCCCTCTGACCTCCTCAATTTCATGCTCCGTTGGGAACTGTAGCAGCTGGTGTAACGTTGAGGGAACAACCCTCATTGCGTGCAACCACGATCTTCCCAAAATAACATTGTAAGGGGAGAGGGTATTAATTACTGTAAACTCCATGCTTACATTCTTCGTGCCTTCTTGCACCTCTAGATTCGTGGCTTCTAGAGGCCATGTTGGCATTCCGAAGAATCCGACCATCGAGCTGTTGGATTATTCCAGATCATCTGGGTGAAGGCCAAGTTCTTTGTAACGTCTAACATATATAATGTCATAAGAACTGCCTTGATCTACCAGTATGTGCCTCACCTGGCACTCTCCAATCTTTAGTGTCATCACTAGGGCATCGTTGTGGGAATGATGCATCATATCCAAGTCTGCCTCAATAAAAGAAACCACTGGACCCTGGTGCTCATTTGTTCTAGGCTTCTTTTGCTGGACCTGGTAACATGTTGTAGATGCCTTGTCCTTTGAGTTTCCCCTCGTACATCATTCTCATTGACCTTCGAGTGAATTACACTAATCACTCTAGGTTCTTCTGCTTGCTGCGGTAGTAATGGTGGAGGTGGTGCTGCCGGTGCCTAGGGTAGCCTTGCTTGCTCTTCCCTTGTCCTAGCCTCATCTACTAGGTCTCTCAGGTGACCTTGTCTGACCAAATCCTCAAAGTGTGTCTTCAGAGCCCTACATCCTTGAGTCAAGTGCCCATCCTCATTATGGCAAGCACAATGCTTCCCAAGGCTCTTTCCCATAAACTCACCGGGGATCTTGTTCAGTGCTCTGTAGTATGGTTGGTTCTTGATCCTTTCTAGAACTTTGTAGACCGAGATTCTGAATACAGTGATGATTGCTTGTGCAACCCTCAACCCTGTTTCCTGTCTATTGAAACCTATATTACCTCGGCCTCGCTTCGGCGAGCCGTTTCTCTTTTCCTGCTTTGGTGCATTTGCTCTATGTGTGTCTTCCTCTACTCTGGCGTATTTGTCAATTCGTGCCATGAGCTCCTCCATACTCTTTAGTAAAGTTTTTGCAAGTGACTTTTGAAGCGGGTGTAACATGCCCGGGGGATACCCGCGCGCGTTAAACAGTTCGGACTCCCGAGATCTCTTTGATCTCAAGTTTCACGAGTGCAATATGAAACGTAGATGAGAGTCTAGATTTGGCAACTTTTATTGAAAATCCATTTTATTGCAATTTTGTCAAAAATGGACTGCGTCATCAGATTTCAGAGTCGCCACCTAATATTTTGGGAAATTAGGAAACCCATGACTCGGTGCCAAGGCCACTGTTCGTCGTAACCAAGGATGCTTGGTTCGGAACCTTAGGTATGAGAGGGGAAGGTCAATAATGAGCACCCCCGCTCACCCGATCAACAGATCAGCCTCTACTAAACCATGATATGACTTTTATTTTCTTTATATGTTCATGTTCTGATTATTGAATAAATCCTAAAATTTACTATGTGAAGCATACAAGTATAGACTAGTTTGCTCAAATTGGAACAATTCAACTTCATGTTTGTTTTTCAAAAAGGGTTTGAATTTGCCACTTGACAAAGTGGGCTTAAAGTTTGTGAATTTGCCACTGTAAAGTGGGCTTAAAATGTACATTTATTGAATTATTCCAATTCTAACAACAAGTCTTCATCCACAGGCATTCATACAGTTTATCACTTAAACAAATAGCCACATGTTAGGATGCTAAACATAATAAGAAAATCACACACAAATGGGATGCTAAAGCATAAAAACTCACAGATTGACCGACGTCCCTCGAACAGCTACAAAACAAAGTTAGTAAAATATGCATGATCTTATATACAGAATCCTTATGCAATTCACTCATGATATGCAACTAAAGATTCGGCTTCTAAGATATGACATGTGAATCATCTCAAGAACATGAGGTAGCGCACATAATCACATAGGAATTGATTAAATCCACAAATGCAAACTTAGCCGAATCAAGATGGATGAAACATGGATGCAAAGCATGAATATGGTGAAAAAATAAACATGATGTTTATATACAAATAAGGAGAGCAAGTAGAAGAATGGGATAGAAAGAAGCGGGGATGGGGAATTATTACAACACTTGAAATAATAATTACAAATCAAAATAGAGAGGGATGGGTAGAATATTACATCAAAATAAAAACCTCGCAAAACACTCACAATAAAAATAAATAAAGTAAAAACTTCGTGTTCTTTGGAACCGCCGGCAGAAATGGGTCAATCATTGGGAGATTACGCCATCTTGTTCGGAAGAAGCTAACCGACCGGCCAAATAGGTCGGCCGGCCAACTGGGCCAAGCAAAACCAGTCTTGTTGCGAAACCAAGAAAAGGCACAAAAAAAAAAAATGTAGGTGGCTCAACTAACCACTACCGGTTAGATTAAAAAATGAGAAAACAAATATAAAATAAAATAAAAAGTGCAAATTTACAACATAAACCTAAAACAATAAAACAAATATAAGATAGAACATGCAAGATTACAACAAAACTAATATGAGACTAATACAAAAAATAAAAATAAATATGAGGTAGAACATACAAGATTACAACAAAACTAATATGAGACTAATACAAGAAAAAAATAAATATGAGGTAAAACATGCAAGATTACAACAAAACTAATATAAAATTAAAACATGCGAATAAAAATAAATAAATAAATAAATAATTATAAGATAAACAAACCAGTAGGATTATAACAACACACTATGAACTATAAAGTAAGAAAATAAATATGAGGTAAACAAACTACTTGGATTATAACAAAACACTATGAAATAAGAAGCAAGAAAATAAATATGAGATATAAAATATAAGAAAATGAAAGACTAAAAATTCACCTTCCAAAAAAAGATTGAACTTCTTGATTCCCAAACTTCTTCTTGATCACCCTCAAGTGTAGGAAGTGTGTTCTCAAATTCTCAATTCGAAATTATGGAGTTTATGGAGTTTATGGTATGGAAAGTGGCTAACTCTCTAGTTTTTCTCACTTTCAATCACTAAGCACTCTTCCTTATGATCAAGGCAATTGATCTTTGGCTATATCAGAATTTTTAGAGTGGTTTTGGTGTATGGAAATGAGGAATTTCAGTAGCTA
This sequence comes from Camellia granthamiana, assembly GCA_036172215.1. NCBI lineage: Eukaryota > Viridiplantae > Streptophyta > Magnoliopsida > Ericales > Theaceae > Camellia > Camellia granthamiana. The sequence goes on along the minus strand of JAXFYN010000319.1, from coordinate 245,026 downwards.
TGGAAGGTATGGGGTGTATATGGAAGATATGAATATTTTTGGCTCAAAAACTCAATTTTTCTCTCTTTTTTCACTCCTTTCTCACTCCTTTCTCTTCAATTTCGTGGTCCTCCTTCTTTCAACAATCAGATGTATACTTATAGGCTAAGCAAGTGGAGAAATGGTGGAGGATATGGTGGAAGACAAGATAGAGCATAAATGAAGGTAATGGAGCTAATGGAACACTAATGGAGCTAATGGGAGCAAAAATGGAGCATTATCTTCAATGGAGCAAACACTAGGTAATGGGGGATGAGTATACCTGCATTGGAACATATTTGGGTCAGAAAAATGGATCAATGGGTTGTCCCAACCGAACCAAAACCAAGAAAAATGGGCTATTGTTGTTTTGGACCGAGTCAACAAAATCTGCTTTTAAGTCCAACTTCAAATGGGCATATCTCCCCCATATGGACTTAGTTTTAGGTGGTTCGTGGGTCCAAATTTAAGCCCCAGAAGTCTACTTTCCAATGGTGGTGGCCTCACATTTAAATTCAAAGTGTACAAAGAGATATACCTAATTTAGTAAAGGCTGTCTCGGGCTGGGTCAACAAAATCTGCTTTGATTCTCAACTTCAAATAGGCATATCTCCCTTATTTGGACTTGGTATAAGGTGGTTCTTGGCTCTAAATTGAAGCCACAGAAGTCTACTTTCCAATGGTGGTGGCCTCACATTTAAATTCCAAGTGTACAAAGAGAAATGCCTAATTTAGTGAAGGCTGCTCATTTCCTTCTTAATGATTTGATACTCATTCTTTTCCTAAACCAGTTTTCTTTCATCCCCTCCTATTTCCTTTAACTCCAAACCTATAAAGAAGATGTTTTTAAATATTTTTCAAAAAAGTTCACCTCCCTTCCATTTATTTCCACTTTGTCCTTACTCGGTTTACTGAAAAGTGCAACATTTTAATCGAAATGGGAGCCTCGGACATTGTAGAAACATTAAAAAAAAAAAAAAACATATTTTGAAAAGAGGGTTTTAAGGTCTAAAATAGTTTGGCCAAAAAATGGGTGAAGGTTGGGATTAAAACTTAAATTCTATCTTTTTTACTGAGAATTTTGTGAGAAACACATTCTAATTGTCATCATCGGGTAATCAAAAGAAAGCGCACAAGTCTTAGGGCCGGTCAAAATGGGGTGTCTACAGTTGCCCCTCTTTGATAGAGCTCAAAGTCATTTCATGACGTGAGTGAATGTCAAAGCCCAAAGACAACCCTTTTGACAAGGCCGTAAGACTTGGGCAAACAAACAATATGTAATGCAAGTGGTTGGACCCGAAGGCTGCCTACGTATCCCTTTGCAAGGAATCAAACCAGCGTAGTTCAGGGGCAGAATGCAAGTGACATGCTCAAAATGCAGTTTGAAAGTTGGACTTACACGCTTCGCGAAGCTGGTTGTTTGAAAATTCATGATGTATGCAATACAATGCAATGTTATGTAGTGCTGGCTATGTTTGTAACTTTCCCTATTCTCCAACAGGGTGACAGACTAGGTTGGTTTAGTATCCAGAGTTGAGGCGCATACAAGCTATCTCAACTTATGGGGCTACCATACAGATTTCAAGCCGGGGATACACCCCTGGGTATTTAAACCAGACTTTAGTCTCGGAAATCCCGAACCTTTTGCGTTCTAGGCATCGCCATTTGAACTCTAGTTTCCACCGTCGCAGTTGGTCTCCTAGGAACTCATTGCAATCACAGGCAGGTGACTATACCAGACCACCTAAAGTCGTTCGGGCCTGACAAACACCAAAGGATTTGCACCTTTATAGGATTTAAGGTCTCCTAGACCATGAAAGAAGAGGGTACATCATCTACAATTGTGCATACCACACAAATGAGAGAAAAGTGCATCGCATTCAAATGTGCATACCACACAAATGAGAGAAAGGGTTGCATCGCATTCAAATGTGCATACCACACAAATGAGAGAGGGGGTTGCATCGCATTCAAATGTGCATACCACACAAATGAGAGAGGGGGTTGCATCGCATTCAAATGTGCATACCACACAAATGAGAGAGGGGGGGTGCATCGCATTCAAATGTGCATACCACACAAATGAGAGAAGGGGTTGCATCGCATTCAAATGTGCATACCACACAAATGAGAAGGGGGTTGCATCGCATTCAAATGTGCATACCACACAAATGAGAAGGGGGTTGCATCGCATTCAAATGTGCATACCACACAAATGAGAAGGGGGTTGCATCGCATTCAAATATGCATACCACACAAATGAGAGAGTGGGGTTGCATCGCATTCAAATGTGCATACCACACAAATGAGAAGGGGGTTGCATCGCATTCAAATGTACATACCACACAAATGAGAAGGGGGTTGCATCGCATTCAAATGTGCGTACCACACAAATGAGAACTGATCATATTCACAACTTTCCCTATTCTCCAATGGGGTGACAGACTAGGTTGGTTCAGTTTCCAGAGTTGAGGCGCATACAAGCTACCTCGACCTATGGGGTTGCCATACAGATTTCAAGCCGGGGATACACCCCTGGGTATTTAAACCAGACTTTAGTCTCGGAAATCCCGAACCTTTTGCGTTCTAGGCATCGCCATTTGAACTCTAGTTTCCACCGTCGCAGTTGGTCTCCTAGGAACTCATTGCAATCACAGGCAGGTGACTATACCAGACCACCTAAAGTCGTTCGAGCATGACAAACACCAAAGGATTTGCACCTTTATAGGATTTAAGGTCTCCCAGACCATGAAAGAAGAGGGTACATCACCTATAATTGTGCATACCACACAAATGAGAGAAAAGTGCATCGCATTCAAATGTGCATACCACACAAATGAGAGAAAGGGTTGCATCGCATTCAAATGTGCATACCACACAAATGAGAGAGGGGGTTGCATCGCATTCAAATGTGCATACCACACAAATGAGAGAGGGGGTTGCATCGCATTCAAATGTGCATACCACACAAATGAGAGAGGGGGGGTGCATCGCATTCAAATGTGCATACCACACAAATGAGAGAAGGGGTTGCATCGCATTCAAATGTGCATACCACACAAATGAGAAGGGGGTTGCATCGCATTCAAATGTGCATACCACACAAATGAGAAGGGGGTTGCATCGCATTCAAATGTGCATACCACACAAATGAGAAGGGGGGTTGCATCGCATTCAAATGTGCATACCAGACAAATGAGAAGGGGTTGCATCGCATTCAAATGTGCATACCACACAAATGAGAAGGGGGTTGCATCGCATTCAAATATGCATACCACACAAATGAGAGAGTGGGGTTGCATCGCATTCAAATGTGCATACCACACAAATGAGAAGGGGGTTGCATCGCATTCAAATGTGCATACCACACAAATGAGAAGGGGGTTGCATCGCATTCATATGTGCGTACCACACAAATGAGAACTGATCATATTCACAACTTTCCCTATTCTCCAATGGGATGACAGACTAGGTTGGTTCAGTTTCCAGAGTTGAGGCGCATACAAGCTACCTCGACCTATGGGGTTGCCATACAGATTTCAAGCCGGGGATACACCCCTGGGTATTGAAACCAGACTTTAGTCTCGGAAATTCCGAACCTTTTGCGTTCTAGGCATCGCCATTTGAACTCTAGTTTCCACCGTCGCAGTTGGTCTCCTAGGAACTCATTGCAATCACAAGCAGGTGACTATACCAGACCACCTAAAGTCGTTCGGGCATGACAAACACCAAAGGATTTGCACCTTTATAGGATTTAAGGTCTCCTAGATCATGAAAGAAGAGGGTACATCACCTACAATTGTGCATACCACACAAATGAGAGAAAAGTGCATCGCATTCAAATGTGCATACCACACAAATGAGAGAAAGGGTTGCATCGCATTCAAATGTGCATACCACACAAATGAGAGAGGGGGTTGCATCGCATTCAAATGTGCATACCACACAAATGACAGAGGGGGGGTGCATCGCATTCAAATGTGCATACCACACAAATGAGAGAAGGGGTTGCATCGCATTCAAATGTGCATACCACACAAATAAGAAGGGGGGTTGCATCGCATTCAAATGTACATACCACACAAATGAGAGAAGGGGTGCATCGCATTCAAATGTGCATACCACACAAATGAGAAGGGGTTGCATCGCATTCAAATGTGCATACCACACAAGTGAGAAAAGGGGGTTGCATCGCATTCAAATGTGTATACCACACAAATGAGAAGGGGGGTTGCATCGCATTCAAATGTGCATACCACACAAATGAGAAGGGGTTGCATCGCATTCAAATGTGCATACCACACAAATGAGAACTGATCATATTCACAACTTTCCCTATTCTCCAACGGGTGACAGACTAGGTTGGTTCAGTTTCCAGAGTTGAGGCGCATACAAGCTACCTCAACCTATGGGGCTGCCATACAGATTCAAGCCGAGGATACACCCCTGGGTATTTAAACCAGGCTTCAGTCTCGGAAATCCGAACCTTTTGCGTTCTAGGCATCGCCATTTCGAACTCTAGTTTCCACCGTCGTAGTTGGTCTCCTAGGAACTCATTGCAAACACAACCAAGATAATACACAGATATGTATAGACAAAATACAGGACATATACACAGATATATACGGTACATACGATACACAAATATATATAGATATATACACATACATATACAATATATATACAGGTATATATGACACAGACATATACGGACCTATATACAGACATATACGGATATATACACAAATATATACGGATATTATGGGCTTGCTGTTTTCTCCTTCTTCTTTTTTTCTTTTGTTTTTGGAGTCTCTGTAATCGGGGATATCATCCCCTGACTGTAACAAAATCAGTTTCTTTTTTGTTCATTAATGGCGTGACTGGCATATCACTTTGAGTTTGAAAAATACTTTTGTTTGATCGATTTGAGAGTGATTGAAATTTGAAATCTGAATTAGACATTGACTCTTTACTGATCTGAATCAACAAATGACCTAACGAATTGAAAAACAAAGCAAAACGATCCAAACACACTTATATACACTGACTGGTATAAATACACCGACTGGTATAAATATACTGACTGGTATGAAAGGAACACACTTATATACACTGACTCGTATGAATACACACTTATATACACTGACTGGTATGAATACCTTGACGGGTATGAATACACACTTATATACACTGAATAGTTGACTCGAGCAGTGGAGAAGATAGAATCTCTAACTCGACTATGCCCCTAGTTCATTGCCTTGACCATTTTTTGTCTCTTGATTTTTTTGTAAAAATGTTTTGATCAACATGAGAATTAGATTAGCATACTTATTTCCATTTTCTGTTTCAAATCATGTAAGCTAAACTGTGAGCACTGAAAATTTTCCCTTTTCAAATCCAAAGAATGGTCCAAGTTTTGCAAACATGGAACAATTTTCGAGAAAAATTAGTCAGCTTTATTCAAATTAATCAAAACCTATTTTCGCAAATGGCCACTACTCAACTAACATGAATCAATCATTGAGGTGCATAGCCCAAACCAGATAATCAAAGGTGATATCTGAACCAAGCCAACCGAACCAAGCCAATTCGAACCGAATAAAGTCGAGCAAAACTGGACGGACCGAACTGAACCGAACCGCCAAAACCGAATCAACCGAATTGAACCGAGTTAAATCGAACATTGAACTGAGCAGAACGAAGATACACCAATCAAACATGGATAGGACAACCAAGTTGACTTAAAGATACACCAATCAAGCATGGACGAGATGAATGAGTTGAAAAATTATTAGGGCCGAACTTCGAGATGAAGCTACCTACGTATCCCAAAGATAGGAATCAGGCCATCGTAGTTCCGGCAAAGGTTCACTCGGGTATTGGCACTTTCCTTTTGTGCTCTAACTTTTGCCAAAGCTGCCCTTTTGGGTTTTCAACCTTGCGAGCTTTTCATTTTTCATTTTTTTCATTTTCATCATTTTTTTTATTTTCATTTTTTTTTCATCATCATTTTTTTTGTTTTTCTGCTCTAACTTTTGCCTGGGTCATCCTTCCGGGTTTTCCGCCCAGCGAGCCTCTCAAGGGTTTCAGTTTAGCTTGTCCATGTTGATTGGGTGTGAGATCTCTAAGCCATCAAAATCTATAATAATGACTGCTACACTTGACCAGGAGATATGATGATGTAGGGACTAGGCTACTTGGGTTTGATTTTGCCCCTAGTGTAGTGGATAGGAAC
>JAXFYN010000319.1:114400-238573 GCA_036172215.1 Camellia granthamiana | reverse complement strand
TTTTTTTATTATTTGATCTGTATAGTATTTGATTTGTAAGTTATACACAGACTTGTGTATTGCTGGGTTTTTTTTTTTTTTTTTTGGAAGGGAATTTTCGGGGTCAGGGAAACCTGATCCTCATTAGGGGGCGGAGGCAGGGGCAGTGGCAAGGTGGCAGTGATAGGCTCCTCATTGGGGATCGGGGACGGGAAAATTTCTACCATCAAGGATCGGGAACGGGGAGTGTGGTCCCCAGCTCCAGCCCGACCCATTGCCATTCCTATTCGCAGATATGCGCCGGTTGTAGGCGGTTTGCGTATTGAGCTTTTTCCTTTAAAATTTTATTTTTTGTTTTTTTTTTGAATTTTTAAAATTTTTTTTATTATTTTTATTTTTTAAATGTTTTTGATTGAGGAAGATTCTCATTAAAAATGGGTTACGAAAAATTAAAATAAAAATTAAATAAAAGTTAACATAGAAAGATAAAAATCAAATAACTAGATTTGCAAAAAATTGAAAAACTTTCAATTGAATAATAAGTATTCAAGGCAGTGTGTAATATTATTATAATGTTATAATGTCAGAGCCTACAGGTTTGATAATTAGATTAAAGTAAGTGAGAGAAGAAAAGATTAGGTTTACACACTTACAAAACTTACAAGAAAATCTAATGGTCCAGATTTTTTTTAAAAAAAAAATCATAAACAAATGCGGGCAGATGAGTACGGGTGCAGGTAAAACCCGCCACCCGCCCGTCCCCTGCCAAAAAAAAAAAAAAGCCTACACCGTATCCGATCCTAACAATTTTGTGAAATCGCCCAAATAAGCTCGGACGGTTCGGGTTGGGTGATTTTCATGGGTCGAATAACCCTAACAGCACTATGACAAAGTGTCACCAAATATTACAAAACACATTTGGGATCAAAACAACATTGTTACAGATTACATGGAACTAAGCTATGCTGTTTTATTGCAATGGATGTTGTAAAAAATTCACTTTTTATGTGAACTCTTAGCTATAAATTGAAATAATAATAAAACAACTATGAAATGTTGCATCATTCTCATTGTTCACTTGATTATAGATATAAAAGTTCCAAATTGATTTATTTTTACAAAATGCAAATCCATATATAAATGTTATGATGAAACTAGAGTAAATGGAAGGATAAAGGGTGATGATTGAGACCCCCTCCAATCACCACCCCCACCACCCCTCACAGACACGTGGCAGGTGGTGATTGGAGGAGAAGGAATAAAAAAAAAGAAAAAAAGAAAAAATAGCCAATCAAGTGAAGAGGGGGTCAAGGGGGTGAAAAAAAAAAGGGGGGTCCAAGTCATTATTCTTTTTTGAAGAAGAAATTGATTACCGTCATGAAAAAACTTGACATGTCCAAAAATAACTATGACATGAAGAAGGTAAAAAAAATTATGGGAAATCACAACAAAATATATATATATATTAAGTTTGACCCTTATAACAAAATAAATTTTTAATTTTTAATTTTACCAATTTAAATTCTAATTTTTTTAATTTGTTTTTGATGGGTCGTTGAACACACCAAAATATAATCACTAAACTATACCAAATTCAATCAGAATAATGGCAAGTCCAGGTATCGATCCACAGGGACTATTGTGAAATTAAACTAATTTAATTGATAAATTCCTAAATTAATTTTGATTAAAAGATTGAATGATTATAACCTAATTTAATAATAAATAAATTAAACTAAGGAATTAAATTATTAATAATAAATGAAATTGGTTTACTGAATTGGGGGAAAAACTAAGGCAAAGAATCCACCACTAGCCACGTAATTAGGGTTTCCAATTGAAATCAATTATTCTAGGGTTTGAACAGATTAATGCTTTGCAACTACAAGTTCAAAGCATTTAACAAGAAAATCATCACACTCAATGTACGGGCACGAACCATCTCAAGTAGTACGAACCGTTCACTCTAAACTAGGGTAGTGACACGACTCGTCCCTCGTAGTATGATTCGTCTCATACCTTGAATGTGAAAGAATAGAAAACTCATGTATGGATAACATTCAACAATCACAGAAAGTCAAATATTTGAAAAGATAATGAAAATTATATATAAAGAATTTCTAAAACACCATAAAATGGTTCAAACCTTTACATAATTGAGAATCAAAAGGAAAACAAAATAGTTACGTGGCTAGGGTTTCATCAAAACCCTAGAAAAAGAAGATTAGTCACTCATGGAGGAGTGGAAGGAGGTAGAAGGAGAAAAAACCACCATTGGAGACATCTTTGAAGCTTCTTGCTCCTTTCTCTTCCCAGGCCCCTAGCCTCTCTCTTTAGGTCAAAACAAATTCAGAACCCTAGAAAAGACTTTTCCTTTTCTTTTTATACTTCTACTCACTTCCAAACAGGTTTAAAACATCAGTTTGACTTTTCAAAAAAAGTCAACTCTGTCTAAATTTTGTCTTTTTGCCCATTTTGTGCTCCGACGATGTACAACCTGACTGACATTCAACACACATAAAATACACGGTTTGACCAGCAAGTGAAGTTAAGAGATTCTAATTAACGGCCTCAATGATGTACATTTCGGCCTTAATCAGTTTTCAATCTAAACTATCTGGTTATTTTCGTTAAGTAAAACTTATGAAAAAGTGTATTTTTTTAATTTTTTTGTCTTTAATTAACCTTTTAATTTATTATTATTATTATTATTATTATTAGAGACTTCTAATCTACTCTAAGATCTAAAAATTAAGAGTCTTTTAGAATTTTTTTAATTTACTAAAAAAAATAAAAATCAATGAACACTTGTGCTGGTGGAGGATTGGGAGGTCGAGTCCAGTATGGCCTTTACAAATTCAGTTGTATTTATCTATACATCTCATTGTTACAAAGGGTCTTAAAATCTCCTAGTCTCTTCTTTCACACAAATTCATAAAACACCACATACATCACCTTTTTTCCATTTAAACATGCCAAGTGTGTGTTAAAATTCCCAAATGGGATTGTTGACTTGAAAAAACACAAGTGTAACACGTTAAGGTCTCATTTGACAATTTATTGTTTTAATTTAAAAATTAAAAAATTAATAAAAAAATTAAAATACTAATAACTTATATCAAAAAGTTAAAAATTCTATTTTTTCTTTATTTTTTACACTTGTTTTCATAAAAAACTAAAAAATCATTCCAAACATGGGTGTTTTTTATTTGTGTTTTGAGATAAATTTTCAAAAAAAAAAATTAGAGAGAGAGTTTAGAATTTTTTTTGATTTGTTTGGTTGTATATTTTGAAAATAATTTTGAAATTTGAGAGTTTGCGATGATTTAATATTTTGTTGTAATTGAGTAGATATGAATGAGAAAAAATGATTGAGAATGAGAGTAGAGAAAAAAAAGTGATTAAGACTATGGATGTAATTAACATATGGTTCATGCACTTATTGAAGGGATAAAGAACCGAAAGCTCTTTCTTTTTGGATCAAAAAGTAAAAAAAGGTTATCAAAGTATTATTTTTATCTTTCTGTATGACTTTTTTTTATCAAAAATTAATTCCCAAACACTCCTTTAATATTGTAAGCCCAGCAATCATTCAAAGTATCATCTACATATTTGGCGCTTTACAACTCATTTTGTGGTGGTAAATGTATTCATTTCGGTGCCATGAATCAAGGTTCTATGGAATTTTGAATCACAGTGTTAAATATAATAATTATATATTTTATTTATCATATATATTATATTATATTTATTATCATATTTATAATTATTATATTTAAGTTTTTCTCCTCATATATATATATATAAAGAATTCTTATATATATTGTTAAATTAATTATTCAACACAATATTAAATATAAACATAATATAATCTCTCTTTCTTTCTCTCCCCCCTCTCCCCTTCTCTCTCTCTCTCTCTCTCTCTCTCTCTCTCTCTCTCTTAGATATTGTAACATCATATCAGAGCTATAGGTTAAATTCTTAATATTCTTTGCCTTCTTGGCGGACGGTAACTTTGTCTTATCTGCCCGTCAGACCATAATCTAATCCAATCCGCTGCCATATTTTCTTTACAATGATAAAACTTTCCAATCATTGCCTTAAATCGCCAGCTTCTTTTTGGCCATTGTCTTCTTTTCTGCCGACTCCACTCTTAGCCACCATCTCCTCCTTTGTCAGCTGTCGATCTACATAGCTTTTTCCACCGTCGCCTCGGCTTTTAGCTCTCTCCAAAGCATGATTTTTTCTTTTCTTTTCTTTTCTCTTGTTTTATTTTCAAACTCAAATCTTGGTTTTTTTTTTTTTACTCTCACTTTTCTCTTTTTGCCATACACCCACGCGATCTTCTTTTATTTATTTATTTATTATTATTCTACACTCCACCCCACGTCCCTTTAAAAAGTCTTACATATTTATTATTTATTTTTCTTTTCTTTTATTTTCTTTTCTTTTTTTCCTTTTCCACCAACTTTTTTTTTCACCGCCCACATCACCTATATATATATATATAAGTTGTACCCAATATTCTTCTTCTTATTATTAATTTTTTTTAACATTGTCTCTCCATTTTTCCTCTACTTCAACTTTAAATAGGTTTCTATCTTCAACCATATTTGAGTGTGAGGGGGATATTATACATACATCATGGTGAACATGGTAATATACCATGTGAATCACCTAAGCCGTTCCTACGGCGCACAACTCAAACTGTTCCTGTGGTGCACCACCCAAGCTATCCTCTGGCACACAATCCAAGCCCCCTTGTGGTGAACAATCCAAGCTGCCCCATGTGGTGCATCACCTAAGCCGTTTATTTGCGCATCACCTAAGTCACCCCTTGGTGCACTTTTTCATAAGTTGCCCCCTAGCGCACAATGTTATATGTTGTCATTATCGTTCAGCACCATGTCATAAATTACGTGTGTGTCACATCTGCTGATTTAATATGTATTGCTTCTTTACAATGATCCGACATGACTCCTTAAACTATCTCAATATTGATTTGGGTAGTAATCTCTGGCCAACTTCTGATAGCCCTCTGGCCACTAACTCTGTAGGGTACCTCAAGCTGCCACTACAGACGATGACTTATCGACCATGTTTGTTTTTCTTTTTTCTTTTTTTTTTCTTTTTTTTTTTTGAATAGAAAGCAAATTTTTTTTATAATTTAATAAAATAGACCAAACTCATACCACTGACACAACCACCACGTTATGCTGTACTTTATTGGAGTTGGTGCAGCCTGCCTTCCCAGTAAAGAAAAAATAAAAGGAGGGGAAAGAGGTGAGTAAAGACGGAAACCCAAGGGGTTGTGGCATTGTGGTAAAGCCTTGGGGTTTAAGTCCCAAGGTCACAAGTTCAATTCTCCTCTCCCTTGGGCCAATCTCTTGGGCAAAAGCACTGTTGGTTAGGAGGTTGGATCTCAAGTTGTCTAGTCAACACTTGGTGTGGGTTCAATGCTCCCCCGCTGTGCGAGTCTTGACTTACCGGAGCTTGCCTTGTGAGGTCGGGACAAGCTTCCAGGTTATAGTCTCTTGCTCGGAACGGCCAACAGGACACCCTGGTGATCTCCTCAAGGGGCGCTGCCTTGGACCTGCGGGAGAGTGGGAGGATTTTCCTGTAACAAAAAAAAAAAAAAAAAAAAAAAGACGGAAACCCAATGAAGAATGTAATGTGTGACAACACGCCATACTGTGAATACTTTTTTGATAAATAAATAAAAAGCATTCACCTTGTTTGTTTTCACTTTTTAAAAAAAAATTTATTTTTTTATTTTTCATATTTTTTTGTTTTTATTGAATTTTTTAATATTTTAAACAATTTTTTTACTTTTTAGACAAACCTAACATAAATACACTTAAAAAGTAAAAAAAATATAAAAAAAAATCTTTTAAAAATTCACTAAATACCAAAAATATAAAAAAAAAATACAAGAATTCAGTATATTTTTTTATATTTTTATGTATTTATTAATTTTTTAAAATATTTTTTCACAAATTTTTTACTTTTTAGATACATTTAAGTAAGGTGCATCTAAAAAAGTAAAAAAAATGTTTAAAATTTTAAAAATATTCACTAAAAATATAAAAACACCAAAATCAAAAAATTAATTTTCAAAAAATTTAATTCAAAAAATTAAAACCAAACACACTGATTACTATTCTAATCTCAAAAGTTAGACTTGTTTCTAAATGGCATCCAATTATCTATGTAGGAAAGCTCTCTCCTATCTTCTTTTATTATTAATTAATAATTTCTCTTATATATTTTTAATCCTAAAAAATAGATTTAAAAAATAGACTTGTATATCATTTTTATAAATAAATTATCAGTGAAAAAATGTAGAAATTCCTTACATGTTGATTTGTGATTATGTATCAATTTTAAACTGTGTATAACAATCTCAATCAAACAATCAAGATAAATCAACACACTGATTTTACGTAAAAAAATCACAATTGGAGCACCTCTAATTGTGATAAAAAAACCACAGGCAACAGCCACAAGACAATCCACTAAGAAGATATAAAGGAATTACACAGGTATACTCTCAATTACCTAGCGAATCCACGCCCGAATTGAACCAACTCCTATGTGCTTCTTCCAACCCCGTCTTCACCTCGGAATTATCTTAATGATGAGCCACTCCAGAATCCACCAAAGCGTCAGGCTCGAATTCTTCAGAATCTACCGAAGAACAACTCTCTCTTTTGTGTAGAACAAACAAATTGTTAGGTTTTTATTCTTGGCAATCCCATTTGACAAAACTCCTTTCAGATGTATTTATTTTCGCACTTTTATTTCAGTGAGGCTATGAGTTTATTAGATGCAAATCCAAACCCGAATCGAGCCATGCAGAGAAGTTTGTGATGTTAATGCTTTCAAGATTGCCACTTCGCTGATTATTACGAGGGTCGAGCTGTCCGGTCAGCTCGCGGCCGAAGCAAAATTCAAAATTGCATGTCTGCCATTGGTCGCTCAAGCCAAGAAGAGCTCGCTCGAGCGAAGGTTTTCTCGCTCAATCCAAGGAGTTCTCGCTCGAGCCAAGGATTGTGTTCATACAAAAACCTAAAAGAGTGTATTCCTCGCTCGAGCCAAGGCACTAGTAGAAATCACGAAAAATACACTCCTCGCTCGAGCCAGCAAAGCTTCGCTCGAGCGAGCCTCAGAATTCGGATTTCTCAAGGAGTTTGTTTTCTTCCCAATCTAGGATTACTTTTGGTTCTCTATAAATACTTGGTTTTCTCCCAAAACTAAGTAATTCATTGAAGTCCTCCAGATCTTCTTTTTGGTTCTTAAGGTTTATATCTGGGGATATTTTGTTTGTTTTCTTTGATTTTTTTATTGAGTCTTCAACTCATGGTTTAAAGAGAGTACATCAAAGGTTTGTTTGGTATACACAAAAGAGAGAGTTGTTCTTCAGTTGTGAAATCTGAAGAATTCGAGCCGGAAGCTTCGGTAGATTCTGGAGTGGCTCATCAGAAAGACAATTCCGTGGTGAAGATGGGGTTGGAAGAGGCACATAGAGGTTGGTTCAATTAGGCATTGTGGATTTGCTAGATAATTGAGAGTATACCTGTGTAATTCCTTTAATTCTTCTTAGGGGATTGTCTTGTGGCAGTTGCCTGTGATTTTTTTTATCACAGTTGGAGGTGTCCAATTGTGGCTTTTCCACGTAAAAATCGTTGTGTCTCTTTGTCTTGATTGTTTGATTGGGATTGTTATATTCTGCTTAAAATTGATACATAATCACAAATCAACATCTAGGAGATTTCTAGATTTTTCAATTGGTATCAGAGCAGGTCGTTCTATTTGTTTTAAAAAAATTCTTTTAGAACGAGATCTTGTTTGATTTGTGATAATGGATTCAATTCGTGAGGGAAATTTTATGGTTCGACCACCCCTACTTGACGAATCCTCAGAGAGTGATGATGAAGAGCTTGAGCAAGCTTATGAAAAGTTGTATAAGGAGTTTCTTAACTTATTCAAGTTGAATGACAAACTCACAAAGAAACTCAAAGCATGTGAAAGTGAGAATGTCAAACTTAAGGAGGAGATTTCCGAGGCCAGGATTGATGCCATTAAGATAGCTGATGATCAGGGCCGGCCCTGAGATTTAGGGGGCCCAAGGCGACCTTCGGAAATGGGGCCTTTCTTACATTAAAAAAAATAAAAATAAAATTGATGGATAAATGGATAAAAAATTATTTACACATATAATCATTAAAATTATAAACAAAAATTTACTTTCATATATTAAGATAGGAAGCAGTCATTACAAATACTCAAAAAACAACAAATCTGGTTTTGTTGCTTTATAGTTTAGCAATATCCAGTTTACAATTGAACCAACTATCACATAAACATTACTCTTCTCACATTTTTAGCTGCAAAATCACTAATGAAGCTTGCATAATCAAATTTATCCACCATATTCTTTTCAATGGATAACAAAGCTAACCCATTCAATCTTTCTTGTGACATAGTTGACCGAAGGTAAGATTTGATTAACTTCAACTTTGAAAAACTTCTTTCTCCAGAGGCCACTGTAACAGGTATAGTCAACAAAATTCTATACACAATCCATGCATTTGGGAAACAACCATCCATTGTTTTCAAATAATTTAATACTTCAATTGGCCTTTTGATTCCTTCCGGTAAAACTTCTTTCAAGACATTTTTTTCCAATGTTCTCTCTCCCTATTGATTTGTTCTTGAACACCTTTATCAATTGTTTCATTCTTTTGCAATCTTTTTTCCAATTCAATCCATTTGCTCATACAAGTCATGTGTTCATTGCTAGTTTCATGACTTCTAAGCCTGTGACCTAGATTCTTCCAATCTTTAAATCCATTAGTAGCCAACTGAGTCTTGTTCCCATCTTCCTTAAATAACTTACAACAAAAGCAAAATACTTTGTTTGAAGCATCTGAATATACTAGCCATTTCCTATCTTGCTTCTCTTCATTTGGTAAATTTCGAATGTAATGTGTAGAGGAGAAATGCCTATCCTTGTCATCTCTAGGAAAATTGACAACATCACTTCTTATAGGACCTCTTTCAACTAATAAATCTCTGAAATTCTGATCAATCTTGTCCCAATTACTTGGGTCATTAATATTTAAAGGTCCATATTCAACATTAAAATCTTCGCTTTCAGTAGCTTTCTCATTCACCGAATCTTCATTGCCATTCTCATTCAAACATTCAATAGGCTCTTCAACACCCAAATCTTCATTATCATTCTCATTACATTGATTAAGTTCTTCAATTACCAAATCTTCATCAATCAAACATGAACTTTCTATTTGTTTCTTGTTACCAAAAAATTTATCAAGCGCTCCCGATTGAGATTGAATAAAATTTTCTAATTTTTGCTTCTTTTTCCTTTTTTCACATCCAGAAATATACTTCCTAGGAGGCATGATGACTACTCTATATAATCACAAATCCACACAAATTCACAATCACTGATCTCTGCAAATAATATATTTTCAGAATTAGAACACAACAAAAATTATAGACTTTCATCAAAAATCTAGGGCAACAAAAATAAATGTGATATAGGGCAAGAAAAATATTCATCAACCAAACATGAATTAGAACACAACAAAAATAAAATTATAGGGCAAGAAATTAAGAGAAAAATTAGGGAAAAATTAGGGCAACAAATTAGGGCAAAAACTTTCTCTATTTAAATAAATGTGATATATATATATATATAGAGAGAGAGAGAGAGAGAGACTCACAGTTGGGTGGGAATATCTTCCTCTGTCTCAGTGTTTCGTTCTTCTCAATAACTTCTTCTGTGTTTGTTTCAAGAGTTCTCAAAATGACAAAGTCAAAATCAAATTGTAAAGACTTCCAGGTGGGTGGGTATATCTTGGTTGGGTTGGGCCCATGTTTATTAATGATTAATGTAGTCAATTAATTTTGTTATGGGCCTCTATTATGAATATTATTGGGCCTATATTATGATATATATATATATTTTTTTTGGGCATATATTCAATTGGGCTTATAACATTTGGATTTTTTTTTTATATCTAAAACAAAAAATCAAATTTTGGGGCCCTATTTTTAGCCCAAATCTGGGGGCCCAAGGCGCAGGCCTCTTGGGCCTTCCCTCAGGGCCGGGCCTGCTGATGATCGACAAGTTCTTTGTGCAAAACTGTTGACTTGTGAGACAGAGAGGAATGAGCTACAGGAAACCCATGCCATGTATGAAGAAAAGATTGAATCTCTCGAGATGTCACAAGTTGCTTTGGAAGAACTAATGATCAAGAAAGAGGAAGAGCTAAAGTGTGCTATGGTTACCATTGGTCTGTGGAACAAAGGATCAAAGACTTTAGAGGATATCATTGGGTCTCAACAAATCTGTTCTGACAAGAGTGGCATTGGCTTTAGAGGTAAGAAAGAGCAACAACAGAGTGCATCCACATCTCATGATACAAGAACTCAAGGAAAAGGAGGACAAAAGATTCAACATGAGGATAGACTTCTCAAACTTCCTAGAGTTAGTAAGGTAAAAGAAAAGAAGGTACACCATGCTTTTATTTGTCATCATTGTGGTATGCATGGTCATATTCGCCCTTATTATTATAAGTTGCATGGGAGAGTGTCTCATAGAGATGGAAGAAATTCCAACATCTCGTGGGGTAGGAGACACTTCATTGATAGGAAGTTGGAAACCAAGTCGAGACAGGTTCCCATCAAGAGCAAAGGGAACCACAATGTCAAGACATCACCCAAAAATCGCAATGCTCACAACTTTGTTTATACTAAAGTGGTTTGGGTGAGAAAACTTGACTTGTGTTAATTTGTTTATTTGTTTTAGTTTTTGAATTTCTGTGTGTTTTTTTTAATGAGAAAAAAAATGTGTGTTTCTTCGTTTTTTGTCTTGCTTGGTTTAGAAAAAGAAAAAGAAAAAAAAAACCCAAAATTTTTTTTCTTAGTATGGTTTTGCAAGTTTGAAATTTTTGAGTGATCCTTGGTGCATATTGGAATTGATAAGAATATCCATTACATGTTGATATGTGTGTGCTTTCTATGGTCCTTACTCATTTTGGAGTGTGTGTTTTTTGATTAGTATGTCTCATTTTGTACACACTCTTAGATTAGCAAATATCGGAGCCTTCTGCCTTAGTGATCATTTTTTCTCTATGGACTTCTGGCATTGTATCTTTTGCTTTTCTAGAGGAATTGACCTATACTAGCATATCATGGGTGATGTTGAGTCTCTTAACCATCTTCCATCTTTTTGCATCTCCATGGCTTTCCCCTCTGTTCTTTGTAGTCCAAGGATGAGGAAAAGGCTACCTCAGAGTCACCAACCAGGCCATCCTTATTATATCCATGCTTCTCTGGTTCGGTTTCCATACTCTTGAACGTGTCAGCCGCCGATGAGTGTGCAAAAGAAAGGGAAAAAAAAATGTGCACAAGAAAGAAAAGAAAAAAAAATGTGCAAAAGAAAGAAAAGAGAAAAAAAATATGAAAAAAAAAAGAAGAAGAAAAAAGTAAAAGATGCATTGATTGAGGGGGAGCCTCCGCTTTTACTCATCAAATATCCCTTGATTCCTAGGGGTTTGACTTTCCTTTGTTGTGCTTAGATTCTTTTGTCGGAGGTCCAACTTTCATATTACTACCAGGATTTGAATCTAGTGTTTGTCGAACTCCAAGAGTCACATACACACTTTTATCATGGGATCTATGCTTTTCACTTAATGCATCACTTTCTTGTATGAGGAATCTTCTAGAGGCTGTGCACATGGTGTTTTCATGTAATGATGCTTCTTGGATAATCTTGTGTGTTCTAAGGTACAAATCTGAGACTTCATGCTTGCTCCACCATATTATTTTTTGTCTTTTTCTTCTTGTTCACTGTTTTCAGTGTATGTGGTTGTTTTTTAGTGAGGGGGAGTTTGGTTTATTGTTACAAAAGTTTGTTCGCATGATCTCTTTGATTTGTTTGGTAAGGAAGATTGGCTTTAGTTATTTTGCGTGTTGCTTTGCATTCTTGCATGCTCCTGATAATTACATCATTATATCATTGCTTGTGTGGTTTATGATCATGCTTTAATTGATTGAGCTTCCTTTATCAATTCATGACAAAAAGGTGTTGTTCATGTTTTCATGCTACATGTTTTTAAAATCTCTAAGTCGTATCTATTCATGTTTTCCATCTCATGCTTCAACATAATCTTGTCATACGTTTATTGTTTTTTTCATATACTCTTGTGGCACTAATAGTTGTTTTGGAGATTGTGATACTAATAGCTGTTTTGCAGATCATGACCTTGATAAAGAAGTTTGTTTTTGTTGGATGTAATGGGCTAGGGTGATTAGGATTTTATTTGTTAGATGTGTTTTGTCACGGCATTGCCAAAGGAAGAGATTGTTAGGTTTTTATTCTTGGCAACCCCATTTGACAAAACTCCTTTCAGATGTATTTATTTTCGCACTTTTATTTCAGTGAGGCTATGAGTTTATTAGATGCAAATCCAAACCCGAATCGAGCCATGCAGAGAAGTTTGTGATGTTAATACTTTCAAGATTGCCACTTTGCTGCTTATTACGGGGGTCGAGCTGCCCGGTCAGCTCGCGGCCAAAGCAAAATGCAAAATTGCATTCAAAATTGCATTCAAAATTGCATGTCTGCCATTGGTCGCTCAAGCCAAGAAGAGCTCGCTCGAGCGAAGGTTTCCAAGGAGTTCTCTCTCGAGCCAAGGACTGCGTCCATACAAAAACCTGAAAGAGTGTATTCCTCGCTCGAGCCAAGGATTCGTCGCTCGAGCCAAGGCACTAGTAGAAATCATGAAAAATACACTCCTCGCTCGAGCCAGCAAAGCTTCGCTCGAGCGAGCCTCAGAATCCGAATTTCTCAAGGAGTTTGTTTTCTTCCCAATCTAGGATTACTTTTGGTTCTCTATAAATACTTGGTTTTCTCCCAAAACTAAGTAATTCATTGAAGTCCTCCAGATCTTGTTTTTGGTTCTTAAGGTTTATATCTGGGGATATTTTGTTTGTTTTCTTTGATGTTTTTATTGAGTCTTCAACTCATGGTTTAAAGAGAGTACATCAAAGGTTTGTTTGGTATACACAAAAGAGAGAGTTTTTCTTCAGTTATGGATTCTGAAGAATTCGAGCCGGAAGCTTCGATAGATTCTGGAGTGGCTCATCAGAAAGACAATTCTGTGGTGAAGATGGGGTTGGAAGAGGCACATAGAGGTTGGTTCAATTAGGCATTGTGGATTTGCTAGATAATTGAGAGTATACGTGTGTAATTCCTTTAATTCTTCTTAGTGGATTGTCTTGTGGCAGTTGCCCGTGGTTTTTTGATCACAGTTGGAGGTGTCCAATTGTGGCTTTTCCACATAAAAATCGTTGTGTCTCTTTGTCTTGATTGTTTGATTGGGATTGTTATATTCTGCTTAAAATTGATACATAATCACAAATCAACATCTAGGAGATTTCTAGATTTTTCACAAATAATCCTTTGATGTATACTCTTTAAACCATAAGTTGAATACTCAATCAAAACATCAAAGAAAACTAGCAAAATATCCCCAGATATAAACCCTAGAACCCAAGAAGAAGATCTAGAGAAGTAATCCTAGATTTGGATTGAAACACGTATTTATAGAAAACTGTCCCGCGATCTCCGCTCGAGTGTCAGATTGGCCACTCGAGCGGACCTACGCTCGAGCGCGGGAAATCCCGCTCGAGCGGGAAAAAACATCTCGCAGTATTTTTGCAGGCGATCAAACTTCTAGAACCAGAGATTCTCCGCTCGAGTGGGGGAATGTCCGCTCGAGCAGACAAGCAACTTCGAAGGCAATTTTCCATTTTGCTTCGGGGGTGCTGCCCCTCGATCCCGCCGTGGGGTTGCCCCGGACCCACCAAGGGGCGCTGCCCCGTAGACCCCCACGAGCTGACCGAGCAGCTCAATCCCCGTAATAATCAGCGAAGTGGCTATCTTGAAAGAATTAAACATCACAAAACTTCTCTGCAAGGCACAATTCGGGTTGGATTCGCATCTAACAACTCATAGCCTCACTAAAGTAAAAGTGCGAAAACAAGTACAACTGAAAGGAGTTTTGTCAAACGGGATTGCCAAAAATAAAAACCTAACAATCAGTATGTGCCATTGTTTGAAAAATAGAATGAAAATGACCCAAGTTCTTTATTTCTTTAATGAGGATATCACATGGATGGTAGTGGTGTGATTGAAGCATAGCTATCATAAGTCAGCTAGCCCAATAAAAAAAAAAAAAAAGAGAGAGAGAGAAAAGTGTGAAAAAGAAAATGGAAGAACCAAAAGTTCTTTATCCCTTTATTCACACCATGAAGCACATGTCAAACAGCACTTCTTCTCTTCATTTTTTATTTTTATTTTTTTCAATTCTGGTTAAAGATGTTAAATAGTCTATATCTATTTTGTTAGGACTCTTTGTTGTCAAATTCCATGAATCAAACCCAAGGTTATAATTTTTTAAATTCACATATTGGGTCAAACTAGGATTACTTTGGATTTCTCTAAGAAGTTGATTTTCTTCCAAAACTAGGATTACTTTGGAGTCCTTTAAGAAGTTGGTTTTCTTCCAAAAACAGGATTACTTTGGATTTTCTATAAGTAGTTAGTTTTCTCCCAAAACTAGATGATTCATTAATTTTTCCTCCAGATCTTGTTTTTGGTTCTTAAAGGTTATATCTGGAGATATTTTGTTAAGTTTTCTTTGATATTTTTATTGAGTATTCAATTCATGGTTTAAAAGAGAGTACATCAAAGGTTTTATTTTTTATACAAAAGGGAGAGTTGTTCTTCGGTGGATTCTGAAGAATTCGAGCCTGAAGCTTCGGTGGATTCTGGAGTGGCTCATCAGAAAGACAATTCTGTGGTGAAGATGGGGTTGGAAGAGGCACATAGAGGTTGGTTCAATTAGGCGTTGTGAATTCGCTAGATAATTGAGAGTATACCTGTGTAATTCCTTTAAATCTTCTTAGTGGATTGTCTTGTGGCTGTTGCTCGTGGTTTTTTTTATCACAGTTGGAGGTGTCCAATTGTGATTTTTTCACGTAAAATCGTTGTGTCTCTTTCTCTTGATTGTTTGATTGAGATTGTTATATTCTGCTTAAAATTGTTACATAATCACAAATCAACATCTAGGAGGTTTTTAGATTTTTTAATTGGTATCAGAGCAGGTCGTTCAAGTTTTTTTTTAAAAATTCTTTTAGAACGAGATCTTGATTGATTTGTGATAATGGATACAATTCGTGAGGGAAATTCTATGGAAAAAAAAATCAAAAAGATTTTCTTAGTATAGTTTTGCAAGCTTGAAATTTTTGAGATGTCCTTGGTGCATATTGGAATTGATGAGAATATCCATTACATGTTAATATGTGTGTGCTTTCTGTGGTCATTACTCATTTTGGAATGTGTATTCTTTGATTAGTATGTCTCATTCTGTACACACTCTTGGATTAGCAAATATCAGAGTCTTCCACCTTAGTGATTATTTTTATGCAAAAAGATTATTTTTTTATGGACTTCTAGCATTGTATCTTTTGCTTTTCTATAGGAATTGACCTATACTAGCATATCATGGGTGATGTTGAGTCTCTTAACCATCTTCCATCTTTTTGCATCTCCACGGCTTTCCCTTCTGTTCTTTGTAGTCCAGGCATGAGGAAAAGGCTACCTCAGAGTCACCAACCAGACCATCCTTATTATATCCATGCTTCTCTGGTTCGGTTTCCATACTCTTGAGCGTGTCAGCCGCCAATGAGTGTGCAAAAGAAAGGAAAAAATGTGCAAAAGAAAGAAACAAAAAAAAAGGATGTGCAAAAGAAAAAACAGAAAAAGCTGTGAAAAAAAAAAGAAAAAGAAAAAGAAAAAAATAAATGATTCATTGATTGAGGGGGAGCCTCCGCCTTTACTCACCAATTACCCCTTGATTCCTAGTGGTTTGACTTTTCTTAATTGTGCTTAGATTCTCTTGTTAGAGGTCCAGCTTTCATATCACTACTGGGATTTGAATTTTGTATTTGTCAAACTCCAAGAGTCACACGCACACTTTTATCATGGGATCTATTCTATTCACATAATGCATCACTTTGTTTCATGAGGAATCTTCTATAGTCTGTGCACATTGTGTTTTTAAGTAATTGTGTTTCTTGGATAATCTTGTGTGTTTGTAAGGTACAAATCTGGATTTCCTTGCTTGCCCCACCATATTATTTTTGTCGTTTTTTTTTTCTTGTTCATTGTTTTTAGTGAGGGGGAGTTTGGTTTATCATTGCAAGAGTTTGTTAGCATGAACACTTTGTTTTGTTTGGTACGAGAGATTGGCATTAGTTGGTTTGCATGTTGCTTTGCATTGACTTCTTTATTGTTTGAGCTTCCTTTGTCAATTCGTGAAAAAAAAGGGGGGGGATTAATGTTGTTCGGTGTGTCTTAGGATTTCATGTATTCATGTCATGTATCGGGTGCATATGTCTTAGTTTTCAGGTTTTCATGCTACATGTTCTTAAAATCTCCAAGTTGCATCTATTCATGTTTTTCATCTCATACTTCAAGATAATCTAGCCATATGTTTATTGCTTTTTCATATACTCTTGTGGGACTAATAGTTGTTTTGGAGATTGTGGCACTAATAGTTGTTTTGCAGATCATGACCTTGAGAAATAAGTTTGTAAAGAGATTTGGTTATAAGTGCTGGTTCCTAGTTGGTGGTGTTGTTCTTGTTTTGATTGAAAAATTGTTTTAGTGTTTTTGTTAGGAAAACTGTTGTAGCATGGTTTTGTCCAAGATTTAACAAAGGGGGAGATTGTTAGGACTCTTTGTTGTCAAATTCCATGGATCAAACCCAAGGTTGTAATTTTTTAAATTCACATGTTCGGTCAAACTAGGATTACTTTGATTTTTTTAAGAAGTTGATTTTCTTCCAAAACTAGGATTACTTTGGAGTCCTTTAAGAAGTTGGTTTTCTTCCAAAAACAGGATTACTTTGGTTTTTCTATAAGTAGTTGGTTTTCTCCCAAAACTAGATGATTCATTAATTTTTCCTCTAGATCTTCTTTTTGGTTCTTAAGGGTTATATCTGGAGATATTTTGTTAAGTTTTCTTTGATGTTTTTATTGTGTATTCAACCCATAGTTTAAAAGAGAGTACATCAAAGGTTTTGTTTTTTATACAAAAGAGAGAGTTGTTCTTCGGTGGATTCTAAAGAATTCGAGCCTGAAGCTTCGGTGGATTCTGGAGTGGCTCATCAGAAAGACAATTCCGTGGTGAAGATGGGGTTGGAAGAGGCACATAGAGGTTGGTTCAATTAGGCGTTATGGATTCGCTAGATAATTGAGAGTATACCTGTGTAATTCCTTTAAATCTTCTTAGTGGATTGTCTTGTGGCTGGTGCCCGTGATTTTTTTTATCACAGTTGGAGGTCGTGGTTTTTTTTTTATCACAGTTGGAGGTGTCCAATTGTGGTTTTTCCACGTAAAATCGTTGTGTCTCTTTCTCTTGATTGTTTGATTAAGATTGTTATATTCTGCTTAAAATTGTTACATAATCACAAATCAACATCTAGGAGGTTTTTAGATTTTTCATATTTGATTTAAGAATTTCGTCGAATACTCGGCATGTGATACTAGTATTTTTTTTTTTTTTTTTTGCGCGTCTAACAAATACTTGGCATGTTGCATGAAAAATAATATGTATTTCTGACTCTCAAGTATGTGGTGTTCCTTGATTCCATTTAATTGTGTGAAAGAACAGATTGAACATATTAGTGAGTAGCTGGAGAGAGAAAGAAGCAAAGCCCCAAGAAGACTAACCATTTTAGAATCCTTGGGACACACTTGTTGAAAAAAGAAAAATGTGAACCCACGTTTAGACTAGAATGGTAGCGGAAGTTTCCTCATGAGCTGCAACGAGACTTAAAGGCTTCCATGGCATGGAAAATGTGTGTGGATAAAGATAAGCTAGTCATGACTTAATAAAAAAATACTTTCAAGGAGACAGTAGTTTAGTTTGCATTTTTAAGATAAGCAAGTCATGAGGACTTAAAAGACTACCAAAGGAGGCAATAGATCATTTTTATGTAACATTTGGAAGATAAGCTAGTCATGACCTACATGACCATGATCATGGGGTTATTTATCCTTGTGAAACTTGTATATTCCAGTAGTCCTCTGGATCATTTCATGTTTAATGGATACGCACTGAAGCTGGGTGGAAGTGCAAAGCTTGATTCCAATGGCCTATTCACGCTAACCAATACTACAATGCGAGAGATTGGTCACGCTTTCTACAACTTTCCCCTCCAATTCAAGAACTCCACAAACGACGGTAGTGTCATCTCCTTCTCTACCACTTTCATTTTTGCAATTGTACCGAAGTACCCAAGACTTGGTGGCCATGACCATGGATTGGCCTTTGTTGTTTCACCTTCCAAAGAGCTCCAAGGAGCTCTACCTTCCCAATATATTGGGATCTTCAATAATACCAACACTGGGCTTAGTTCAAATCATATTGTTGCTGTTGAGCTAGACACCTACCAAGACCTCGAATTCGAGGACATAGATGACAACCATGTTGGCATCGATACTAACGGCTTGCAATCAAACAAGTCTGCTAGTGCAGGTTACTTTCCTACACGTGGAAATGATACCTTTAAAGATCTAAACCTCAAAAGTGGTGACCCAATGCAAGTTTGGGTGGAATATAATGGAGTAGAGAAGCAACTTAACGTTACCCTTTCTCCAATTAATGTACCCAAGCCTGACCTCCCACTCTTATCCTTGACACAAGATCTTTCACCAGTCCTGCATGACTACATGTATGTAGGCTTTTCAACCTCCACAGGTTTACCTACCTCATCTCATTACATACTAGGTTGGAGTTTTAAGATGAATGGTCAAGCTGAACCAATCGACCTGTCTCGCCTTCCCAAGATCCCCGAGACACCACAAGTGAAAGAAAATAAAAAGATAATGTTGGCATTGGCAATTATTTTTCCCTTCATAGGACTTTTTGTACTCCTGGCCCTCACCTTTGGTGCTCTGCTAATCACGAGGAAGAAAAAGTTCACAAAAGAGCTGGAGGATTGGGAGTTCCAGTACGGCCCTCACAAATTTAGTCATAAGATTCTATCCATGGCGACAAAGGGTTTCAAAGAGAGAGAACTTCTTGGCAGGGGAGGCTTTGGTAGGGTGTACCGGGGTGTGCTACCAACGTCGAATACACAGGTTGCTGTCAAAAGAGTTGCCCATGATTCGAGACAAGGAATGAGGGAATTTGTAGCAGAACTTGCAACCATAGGCCGGCTGCGCCACCCAAACTTAGTCCGCCTCCTTGGCTATTGTCGGCATAAGCAAGAACTCTTCTTGGTTTATGATTTCATGCCCAATGGAAGTCTTGACAAGTTTCTTTATGGCCAACCCAAGGGGATGTAATTTGGATGCAAAGATTTAAGATCATCAAAGATGTAGCATCAGGCCTCTTCTATTTGCACCAACAATGGGTACAGGTTATCATTCATAAAGATATCAAGGCCAGCAATGTTTTGATAGACAACAACTTCAATGCAAGATTAGGGGATTTTGGGCTTGCCAAATTTTGTGACCATGGAACCGATCCTCAAACCTCCCATGTAGCCGGTACTCTTGGCTATATTGCACCTGAGTTGGCTCGTACTGGAAAAGAAAATACAAGCACTGATCTGTTTGCATTTGGGACATTTATGCTAGAGGTTGTATGCGGTAGAAGGCCGGTGGAACACCAGGCTTCTCCCGAGAAGATAATTTTGATAGATTGGGTGTTTGAGTGCTTGGAAAGGGGAAACATTCTTGAGGCCATTGATCAATGTCTAGGAACTGAGTATGTGGTTGAGGAAGCTGAGTTGGTGTTAAAGCTGGGGTTGCTTTGCTTACATGCTGTGGGTGCAGCTAGGCCAAGCATGTCTGTGTTAAAATTAATGTCATATTTACATTAGATACATTGGATACATTGCATGCATTGGATACATTAAGGTCATACATTCTTTGTATTCATGTATTTTTATATTCATGTATTTTATATTTATTAAGTACATTATCTAGATTATATTCATGTACCTAATTAATTGCAAGGTTGTTTAGGTTCATGGATCTTATTCATTGAACTTATGTATAACCTTCTCTATATAAAAGGATGTAAGCCTTTGGCAAGATATATGAATCAATAAGTGAGAAAAATTCAATAAAAAATATAGTTCATTCTAAAGAGAGTTTTATCAAAAGCTAACATAAGTGGTATCAGAGCTTTGGTTGGGTCAAGAGCAAACTGGGCGCAGAGATCGAATACGGGAAAACAAGCCCCGAAGAAGAACAAACCGACGTCCATAGCGAATCCCAACAACCAAAATGTATCCACTCCTATCTTTAATGGTGAAAATTTTGATTTTTGGTATGTGAAAATGAGAACTATTTTTGTCTATACGGAGCTTTGGGATCTTGTTGAGAATGGGTTCGAGGAACCTGAAGATGAAGAAGCTTTGACAAATCCCCAAAAGAACGAATTAAAAGAGCAAAGGAAGAAGAATTCAAAGGCTCTCTCTTTTATTCAACAAGGAGTTTCGGAAGCAATCTTTCCAAGAATTATCAATGCAACAAAAGCGAATGAGGCATGGGATATTCTTCAGAAAGAGTATAGAGGCAACTTGAAGGTAAGAACCATCAAACTTCAATCATTGAAAAGAGATTTTGAAAATTTAAAGATGAAGGATATGGAATTGTTGAAGGATTATTTTTCTAGAGTTATGGAACTTGTAAACCAAATGAAAATTTATGGGGATATTATTACTAATCAAAGAGTTGTTGAGAAAATTTTGATAAGTTTGCCGGAGAACTACAATCCCATTGTTGCTGTCATTGAAGAAACTAAAGATCTTGCTGATTTGAGTATTGAAGAATTGATGGGTTCAATTAAAGCATTTGCGCAAAGGTTGAGTAGGCAATTTGAAAAGTCAATTGAAAGTGCCTTTCAATCCAAGCTCAATGTTAGTCCCTCTAATTCCCAAGGAAGAGGAAGATGAGGAGGAAGAAATGCAACCGGAAGAGCAAGAAATGCAAGAGAAAGAGGAAGAGGAAGAGGAAGATCTAATTTTCAAAGAAAGGAAAATGAAGAGTCCACTCAACAAAAGTGTGGAATTTGCAACCGAAGCAATCATGTTGATAAAGATTGTTGGTTTCGAGGAAAGCCAAAATGTTACAATTGCAACAAATTTGGGCATGTCAAGAAGGATTGCCTAGTCAAGAGCACTCAACAAGCTAATTTTTCTGAGGAGCAAGAAAGTGAAGGGCAGATGTTCTATGCTTGTCACAAGGCATCGGATCAAACCAAGGATGTATGGTTTGTCGATAGCGGATGTAGCAATCACATGACAGGAGATGAAAGCATTTTTGTGAAAATGAATGCTTCCTCCAGTCCTCAAGCAAAAAATGGGGAATGGTGCCTTAGTCCAAACAAAAGGAAAATATACTATTGCTATAGAAACCAAAATGGGTACAAGATTCATTTCTGATGTTCTCTTAGTTCCAGACTTGGAGCAAAATTTGCTAAGTGTTGGACAACTTATGGAGCATGGATACCTTGTTCACTGTGAAGACGATTTTTGCAAAATTTTTGACAAATGAGGGAAAAGCCAAGTTGTAGCAAAAATCAAGATGGAGAAGAATAGATGTTTTCCTCTCATTTTCCGGTATAGCAAAAATGCGGCTTTGAAGATGGATGTGATTGATAATTCATGGCTTTGGCATAGAAGATTTGGACACTTGAATTTTCAAAGCTTGAAGAATCTACAACAAAAGAATATGGTTTTTGGGTTGCCAACCATTCATGAAGTGCAACATATTTGTGAAGGTTGTGTACTTGGAAAGTATCACCGGGAGTCATTTCCAAAGGAGAAAGTATGGAGAGCTAAAGCACCATTGGAGCTTGTCCATACCGATGTGTGCGGACCTATGGATACACCAACTCATGGAGGTAACAAATTGTGATGACCAAAAAAAAAAAAGTGACTTGGCCTACCTAAAAGAAAAGAGACGGAACAGTGTAAAGAATATTTTTAGAGAGAGAAAGCTTCCTCTGTTGTTACCCATGGAGTGTTGAGGGCTCCTTATGAGATTTTTGTCTGGTTTGGTTAGTGCTGTGTGTGTGACTTTAATAATCCCACTTGTGTAATTGTAAAGCACACAAATCCTTGTGGTGTAGCTTCACGTGATGATATCATTGAAGCTTACAGATTGGCTGTTAAAGCAGATCCAGTGAGTGCATTCGGTGGTATTGTTGCCTTCAACACAGAAGTTGACGAGGATCTTGCAAAGGATATTCGAGAGTTTAGAAGTCCAACAGATGGTGAAACTCGGATGTTTTATGAGATTGTCATTTCACCCAAGTATTCAAAAAAAAAAAAGGGGGGCTTGAGATCCTGCGTGGAAAGTCCAAGACTTTGAGAATCCTCGAGGCAAGCAAGAATGAGAAAGGAAAGCTTTCTTTTCGACAAATCGGTGGCGGTTTGTTGGTTCAGGATTCAGATGATTTAACACCAGAAAATATCCAATTTAATGTGGTTTCTGAGAAGAATCCACAAGAAAGTGAGCTTCGTGATGTAAAGTTTGCATGGCTATGTGTGAAGCACGTTAAGAGCAATGCCATTATAATTGCTAAGATTAAAGAGAGTTTTTGGAAGATTTATTGGGTTCTTGTTGTTTCAGTCCGTCCATTTTACATGGCTGGTCTTGGGTTGTTAGTTGTCTCATACCGGGGTTCACCTCCTGGGTTCGTGTGTTAAGCTTGATTCGGTAGATGTTTGGGCTACCGGTGGTGGTATGTTGTCGGCTGTGCTGGGTTTGCTCTCTGGTGCCAGTTTGGTTTCTGCTCTACCGGCGCCTCTGCTACTGTAGTGAGTTAGAGGCAGCGTGTTGTTGGAATCGGCGTGAGTTGCTCATTTCTGGGTGCTTCGCTGGGTTCTGAAGCATTGTCTGTTTTGGTTTGTGGTTTAGTGATCTTTGGTTCTTGCCGTATTCTACCGTTGGTGTCTAAGACCGCGGTAGTTACGGGTGTGTTCTGGGTGTGCCGCTAGTTTTCGGCAATGGTGTCGCTCTATTCCAGCGTCGGTGTTCTGGGTTCATCGGTGGTCTGGTTGTTGGTGCTCCGGAGTATCCATGTTCGCCGGTCATTTGGCTTTGCCGCTGGTTTGGGGTATGATTATTATTATATATATATATTTTATATATATTTGTTTTATTGTTTCGTGTACTGTCAACATTGCGTCCGGATCCTCTAGAGTGACTCTCTAGAGTGATCCTCTAGAGTGATTTCTCAGGTTGCAACACGTGTCTCATTAATGCATCGGACGGCTGTGGTTAAGCCTCACCAAAACGACGTCGTTTTGGTGAGGATTTTCAAAAAAAATAAATAAATAAAAATGGAAAAAACCAGATTCAGATTTTCAGATTTTTCAAATGGAAAATTTTTTTTTTCAGATTTTTCGATTTCAAACACAAGAAGAACGAGATTTCCGTTCCGCTCATTGAATCCCAGTGCTTTCCCCTTCCGTCCTCGATCTTGAGCACGAAGTACCTCGACGAATCGAGCACGGGCTCGACGGAGGTGTCACGCTGGCCAGGGAGGACGAAGCAGGCCGCGAAAAGCTCCCCGGAGGAGGGATCTTCGAGGCGGATCTCGCAGCGGTCCTTGGAGGAGACGACGCGGAGGCGGCCGGACCAGATCTTGTCGGACTGGAGCCACTCGCCGCACTTGTAGCCGCCGCTGGTGGTGCGAGGGGGGATTTTGTAGACGGCGACCTCGCGAACCACCAGGAGGGTGTGCTCGAACGACTCCTCCTCCTCCTCGAACGACATCGGTTTTTTTTTTTTGGGATGAATTTGATGATAGAGGTTTGAAGTTCAAGGAAGATTTGGAGGGTAGGGTTTTGGTGGAGATCTGATCAGATTGATAGGTTATTGTTGAGTTTTTGGATCGGAAATCTCGTTTTTGGATCGAAAAATCTGAAAAAAAAAATTTTTTTTTTTGGAAAATCCTCACTGTTGAGTTTTTGGATCGGAAATCTCGTTTTTGGATCGAAAAATCTGAAAAAAAAATTTTTTTTTTTTGGAAAATCCTCACCGAAACCTGAATCTGGTTTTTTCCATTTTTATTTATTTTTTTTTTTTTGAAAATCCTCACCAAAACGACGTCGTTTTGGTGAGGCTTAACCACAGCCGTCCGATGCATTAATGAGACACGTGTTGCAACCTGAGAAATCACTCTAGAGGATCACTCTAGAGAGTCACTCTAGAGGATCCGGACGCGTCAACATTGGTGGTGAGCTAGGACACCAAGTTGGAATGGGTTACACGCGTGCCTAAGTGCATTCAATAATGCTAGGTATCATGAAAAGTCTTTCATGAAAATGGTCATGAAAGATTTGTGACCTTTGGATTATACTTACAATAAATCACCACACACTAATCAAGGTAATCTAAGGGTCACAAATTTTTCATGATCATTTTCATAAAAAAAATTTCATAATCCCTAACATTTTTCTAAGTGCATTAGTGGCTACAGGTAAGTTGTCATGCTTGCACGTCAATCCAGCTGCTTTGTGGGAAGTGGTACCTAGTGCATATTTGCTGGCTAAATTTGCTGGTATGTATTATTTTTTTTTAAATCTTTAACTATTGTTGAACCCACGTGGGTATGCATGATCAGATGGGTTCCTTCACTTGGGCCCACATGTAAGTAAGTTGGTTTGCCATTTTGTGGGCCAGGGGTCTATTTTTGTTGGGTGGGACTTAATAAGTAATTCAAATTGATTAGTTATATGTATTTTATATAAAGCTGTCTCTATTTGATTAAAGTCAAAAATGTTTTGTGCTAGTAGGTTCAAGTGGGCCCGCATGTCTATTGGCTTGTTGTGTATTGCAAGATGGGCCACGGTTTCTTTGGAATTTTGGGTCATTTGGTTTGTTTAGCTGGGCTCACCAACAGATTGCATATATTTATATGATTGGTGAATAGGGTTGCAAACGAGTCGAGTCGAGTCAAGCCGAGCCGAGCCGAGCTGAGTTTTAGTATATTTGGGCTTGTTTATTAAGATTTTAACCAGCTCGAGCTCGAGCTGAATAAAAATTTAACGAACCGAGCTCGAGCTGAGTTGGCTTAGGCTCGACTCGAGCTCGAGCATGTTCACGAACCTTAACGAGTCAAAAAATTTATAAATTCATACTTGCATGTGAGACTAAAGTTACAATTAAAATTTTGATTATACAATTATATATACAATATATATAAACATACTAAAAAAAGTTCATATTTTACTAAAATAATAATATCTACTACCATTATTATATAAATATACTATCTATAGTTAAATATTATTTACATTTATATTTTTTAAATATATAAATAGCATATTTCTCTTATTTTTTAGGAGGATGCACCAATAAATCCCAAATTAATAACTCATGCACTGTTTCGTTCTAAAAAAATTTTTATAGACTGAAAGGTCTCATTACAATGTTAATAACATCAGATACAATGTTAATAACATCAGAGTCATGTTACAAACATTAAATTTCAAACATCTAATGTTCATCAAATTTCAATAATGTTTGAAAATATAGGATGAAAAACATCTACTGTTCATCAGATTTCAATAAATTTTGAAATTATAGAATGAAACATCAGATCATTTACATCATTTACATCATGCTGATGTAAAAATGGGACTAAATGGAGCATAAGAAAACTTTTAAGACTAAATGGTTCAACGTTTCAAAAACTATGACTTATGGGTAAATTTTCCTATTTTTTATACATAATTTTATATTATTTAATATATAAATAATAAATATTAAACGAGCCAGCTAACGAGCCGAGCTTACGAGCCGAGGTTTAGACTGTTTGGGCTTGTTTATTAAAAATTTAACGAGCTCGAGCTCGAATTCGAGCTCGAACAGCAAAAAAAATTAACGAACCGAGTTCGAACGAGCTCTTACCGAGCCGAGCTCGAGCTTGTTTATGAACGGCTCTGTTCATTTGCAGCCCTATTGGTGAGGAACGAATTGAAATTTCGTCGCCGGAAATTTTTATTTTCTTGGAAGCTCTTGGATTGAGGTAGGGATTTTCTTTGAGTTATATATATTTTTGCAAGATCTAAATGATTTTGGAAATCATCTTTTAATTTGTTTTAGAAATGAATTTTTGATTCAAGAAGATGATTGATTTTCGAAAGTGGGTTTACTTTCTTATTTCTAAAAATAGAAATTTAGGGTTTTTAAACTATGTTGATGAAAGAAAAATGTTTTTGGTGAGATCTTCTCAAATATTTGAAGATGAATGGCTTTTGATGAGAAAATCTAGAAGTTGGGAATTTTTAACAAAACTGTTGAAAATTTTTAGAATATGTTGTTATATTTATTTTGTGTGCCAAAATAAATGATATTTGAAAATTGGTTATTTATTTACATATAAATGATCTTTTCATGGAATATGAGAATTGTTGAAATTTTGGGCATTGTTGTTTAAAAGTATTAATATAGTCTTGAGATGACTAAATTGTTAAGATTACTTGAAATGTGGGAATTATGTTATTTCTTGATGAATTGAAATAAAAGTATTTATTCATCTTGTGAAATTGTATTGAAATGAGAATTTTGATCACAATGGGAATATTGTGTGGGAGTATTGAAAGTGAAAGAAATATTGCATTGCATTTTTAACATGGTATTGGCATATCATTTCATTTCATTACATTGAACTTTGAAAGTTGATTTGAAAACTTGCATTGAGAAAGAATGTTGAGAAATGAGTTTTCATGAAATGATTTTTGGGTAAATACGGTGGTTAGTCTTGACAGGTAG
This sequence comes from Camellia granthamiana, assembly GCA_036172215.1. Taxonomy (NCBI): domain Eukaryota; kingdom Viridiplantae; phylum Streptophyta; class Magnoliopsida; order Ericales; family Theaceae; genus Camellia; species Camellia granthamiana. The sequence continues at coordinate 211,690 of JAXFYN010000319.1, read as the reverse complement.
TGTGGATTATGGGTGTCGAGCCTTCCAGCTTGTGACTGGTAAAAATGACGGAATGGGTGTTGAGCCTTCCAGCTTGTGACTGGTAAAAATGACGGAATGGGTGTCGAGCCTTCCAGCTTGTGACTGGTAAAAATGACAAAGAATGGGTGTCGAGCCCTCCAGATGATACTGGTAAAAATGACAAATTGGTAGTACTTGTATAGTCTACTTGCAGACACTGACCTAGGAATTACCAGAGTTGTATTTACCGCCCCTTGAACAAAATTGATAAATGTGGAACAATTGAAATTGCATGGCATCATTGAGCATGATGGTTTTTGAATAAATGAAGATGTGTTCTTATTTTTTTCAAAAGAGCATGGCATGGCATGTGCATCCACTTTTTTTTTAGACTTGTATAAAATGTATATACTTTGTGAAGGATTTTCCTACTGGGCTTTATGCTCACCCTACGGGATTTTTGTGCAGGAAATGATGTGGTAATCCCGTCTAACTGAGGGTGTGGAAGTGTGTGAAGAGAGCATAGTGTGCTCGTTTGCTGTGACTCTGATTGTAAGCCAAGGGCTTTATATGTGTGGGTTTGAATAACCGTTTTGTGTAACCAGGCTCAGGCCTTGGAACTTGTAAACCCTTGGGGGTATTTGTTGTTTAATTAATGTTGTTGGATTAATTGTATTATCGCATGAAGACTATTTACATCATGTAATGCAAGTATGAGGATTTGTTATCAGTTTTACTTTAAAGAGCCATGACTAGTGTATCACCATTTGGGCATGAAAATGGGGGCGTTACACAAATACTTTATTATCTTTGTTGATGATGTTACTAGAATGACTTGGGTGTATTTCATGAGACAAAAGAGTGAAGTTTTCTCTATCTTCAAGAAATTTCAAAATCTTGTTGAAAGACAAAGTGGTTGTTTGATGAAAGTATTGAGAAGTGATAGAGGCGGAGAATACAACTCAAATGAGTTTATGAAATTTTGTGAAGATATTGGAATGGAAAGGCAAATGACTGTTGGGTACACTCCACAACAAAATGGTGTGGCGGAAAGAAAGAATAGAACCATAGAGGAGATGTCCAAGTCTATGCTACATGAGAAGGGGCTACCCAAAACTTTTTGGGGTGAGGCCGTGTATACAGCAGTTTACTTGATGAATAGATGTCCTACAAAAGCTCTTAAGGACAAAACTCCATTTGAAGCTTGGAGTGGAAGGAAACCATCGGCGAATCACTTGAAGGTGTTTGGTTCCATTTGTTATGCTCATGTTCCAAAAGAAGTGAGGCACAAGCTTGATGAAAATAGTAAGAAATGCATCTTTGTGGGTTATAGCTCGAAATCCAAAGGCTATAGACTCTTCAGTTTGGATCAAAAGAAGGTGATTATTTGTAGAGATGTTCTCTTTGATGAGAAGGCGTCTTTTGATTGGAAGGAAAAGAAAGTCCAAGATCAAAGCATTGCTTTCAATGAAGAATCGGAAAGTCTACAAGTTGAAGATGTCGCAACTCTTGAATCTCCACAAAGATTGTCACCAATTGCTAGTTCACAATTTTCTCCAAGTTCAAGTTCAAGTTCAAGTTCAAGTTCTTCATCTCCAAGTTCAACTCCAAGAAATATAAGGAGTCTTAGTGATGTGTATGCAAGATGCAATTTATGCATTGTTGAACTTGAAAATTTTGAAGAGGCAATTAAAGATGAAGCATGGAAGAAAGCAATGGAAGATGAAATTCATGTGATTGAGAAGAACAAGACTTGGGAGTTAGTGGAGAAGCCGAAAGAAAAAGAAATAATTGGTGTGAAGTGGATTTTCAAAACAAAGTTCAATCCGGATGGCTCTATTCAAAAGAACAAAGCAAGACTTGTGGCAAAAGGGTATTCACAACAACCTGGAATTGATTTCCAAGAAACTTTTGCTTCTGTGGCTCGACTTGATACAATTAGAGCTATCATTGCTTTGGCGGCTCAAAAGGGTTGGTTCTTGCACCAACTTGATGTAAAATCAGCATTTTTGAATGGAAAATTAGAAGAAGAAGTGTATGTTGATCAACCTCAAGGCTTTGTTGTCAAAGGCAAAGAAGATAAAGTGTACAAGTTGAAGAAGGCTTTATATGGCCTAAAGCAAGCACCCCGGGCATGGTATAGTGAAATTGATGCTTACTTCAATAAAAAGGGTTTTCAAAGAAGCAAAAGTGAGCCAACTTTGTACATCAAGAGGCAAGGTACAACCGGTATTCTCATTGTTTCACTTTATGTTGATGATTTGGTTTTTACCGGTAGTGATGAAAAATTGATTGAAGATTTTAAAAGGGAGATGATGAAGAAATATGAAATGAGTAATTTGGGGCTATTGCATCATTTTTTAGGCATTGAAATTTACCAAAACAATGGTGGTGTTTTTATTTGCCAAAAGAAGTATGCTCAAACACTTCTTAAGAAATTTAAAATGAAGAATTGCAAAGCAGTTGCTACTCCCTTGATTGTGAATGAAAAGTTGTCAAAGGAAGATGGAAGCAAAGAAGCTGAAGCATCTTGTTATAGAAGTTTGGTTGGAAGTTTGTTGTACTTAACTGCTACAAGACCGGACATCATGTATGCTACAAGTTTATTGTCTCGGTTCATGCACAGTCCAAGCCAAATTCATTTTGGGGTTGCAAAAAGAGTGTTGAGATACATTCAAGGTACACTTGATTATGGAATTTTTTATGAGAAATTTCTTGATGCAAAGTTAATTAGATTTTGTGATAGTGATTGGGCCGGATGTGTTGATGATATGAGAAGCACTTCTGGGTATGCATTTTCTCTTGGATCGGGCGTAATTTCATGGTCATCCAAGAAACAACAAACTGTGGCACAATCATCTGCTGAAGCCGAATATATTTCAGCATCATTGGCAACTACACAAGCAATTTGGCTAAGAAGAATTTTGGATGATTTTGGTGAGAAGCAAGGTGAAACTACTCCAATTATGTGTGATAATAAGTCTGCTATTGCTATGGCAAAGAATCCCGTCTACCATTCTCGTACCAAACACATTGCTATCAAACATCATTTCATTAGAGAAGCTGTGGAAGATGATGAGATTGAAATCAAGTATTGCAAGACTGAAGATCAAGTTGCGGACATTTTCACCAAAGCTCTACCAAGGGACAAATTTGAATTTTTTAGAAAAATGTTGGGTGTCACAAAATATGGCATTAAGGGGGAGTGCTAAAATTAATGCCATATTTACATTAGATACATTGGATACATTGCATGCATTGGATACATTAAGGTTATACATTCTTTGTATTCATGTATTTTTATATTCATGTATTTTATATTTATTAAGTACATTGTCTAGATTATATTCATGTACCTAATTAATTGCAAGGTTGTTTAGGTTCATGGATCTTGTTCATTGAACTTATGTATAACCTTCTCTATATAAAAGGATGTAAGCCTTTGGCAAGATATATGAATCAATAAGTGAAAAAAATTCAATAAAAAATATAGTTCATTCTAAAGAGAGTTTTATCAAAAGCTAATAGTCTGATGTGGTAAAATACTTGGAAGGTGAAGCTCAACTACCTGATAACTTGAGTGATATAATTAAGTCTCGGGATTTCCGTGAAGCCACAAATGGACAGGATGTGGCACCAATTTCTGTTCCATCAGTAACAATCACAGAGCCATTCATCTCTAGAGGCCGTTGAATTACTTGATCTGTTTTAACAGCAGCTGCTCTGTAAGTTCTGAGCTATTTTCAAGATTTTGATTTAGTCATCTGATATGTAATTTGTATGAAAACAGTTGGAGAGAGAGCAAGAAGCAGAGAGACAGAGGCTTAGAAGAACAGAGACTGGAGTGAGAGAAGTTTTTTGGACTGCAATTATCTATGCCTTTATTCCAAAAGTTCCCAGCCATTTATAAGGTAAATGAGAACCACCAACTACAAGATGTAACAACCATAAATACAAAACGTGGCATGAATTGTGGAAGCATAAGCAACCATTACAACCATTATTGAAAATAATCTACCACTAATTCCTATATATTCTGAGGCTGCAGTTCAACAGTTCCTATTCTCATGGGTGTAAGCATGGGATAATGGGTGTGCACGTATCATTCCCCGCCGCCAGAATTATCCTTGGCCGCAAGGATGAAATTGGGCCATGGCTTGGTAGTATGCAGATGGGTCATCCTCTGTAGTAAGGGCGGTTATAGGTGGCTCGGTTTGATCTTCGGCGGCCAAGACATCTTCGATCATGAAGAGTTGGGGTGTGGTACAACGGTGGCCGGGCTCGTATTTCTCATCACAATAGTAGCATAGGCCCTTTTCTCTACGGATTCGAGCCTCGGGGACTGTAAGTTTCTTGAACGTGTGGGTTTGAGGAGGAGATGGATGTAGGTTCGGTTTTTGGGTAGGGGGTGGACCAAGGAGGCTAGCCGTTGTGGCGTTGGCGGGGTTATGGTTTGGAGGAGTGTTGGTGGCGACAATTGGTCGGGGGAAGATGTTGGTTTTCTTTTGTAAGGTATTGCGTTCCTCGACAAGTCGGGCCATGCCAATGGTTTCGGATAAGGTTCGAGGCTTCTTCAGCTTAACGTCCAAGCGAACATCATCTTTGAGTCCGGCGATAAAACATCCAATCACATGACTATCTGGTAGATCATCAATGCGTTGGGAGAGTCTTTCGAACTCTTCTTGGTACGCAGCCACAGTGGTGGTATGTTTCAACTGAGTGAGAGCTTCGGAAGGGTCATTGAAGTCGGTGGGTCCAAAACGGCAAAGCAGAGCTGTAGTGTGTTCGCCCCAATCGACGGCCCCTTTAAACTTGGTGAACCATCGGTGCCATTGTAAGGCAATTCCTTCGAGATGAAAAGAGGCAAGTTGGACTCGTTGGCTCGGCGCAATACTTTGAAATTCAAAGTATTGTTCGGCTCGGTATATCCACCCGGTGGGATCATCTCCGTTGAATTTAGGAAATGATAGCTTCAAGTGTGTGTGGTTTCGGTCTGGAGTGTTGTGGGTAGTGGAAAGCAGTTGGTTATGAGAGGTTTCGGTTGGGGCAAATGGGTTATTGATGGAAGGGGTGTTTTGCGAGACTCGCATGGCCTGGGGTTCTGTCAAAACAGTTTGGAGGGTGTTATGAATTTGATCGAAACTTGACTCATGACGGGCCAAAATTTCGCTTACTTCATTGCGGAATTCGGTGTTGGTTTTGCCACGGGTATCCATGGAACGCGGCTCTGATACCACTGATATGTAATTTGTGTGAAAACAGTTGGAGAGAGAGCAAGAAGCAGAGAGACAGAGGCTTAGAAGAACAGAGACTGGAGTGAGAGAAGTTTTTTGGACTGCAATTATCTATGCCTTTATTCCAAAAGTTCCCAGCCATTTATAAGGCAAATGAGAACCACCAACTACAAGATGTAACAACCATAAATACAAAACGTGGCATGAATTGTGGAAGCATAAGCAACCATTACAACCATTATTGAAAATAATCTACCACTAATTCCTATATATTCTGAGGCTGCAGTTCAACAGTTCCTATTCTCATGGGTGTAAGCATGGGATAATGGGTGTGCACGTATCATCATCTAATGGTTATCAGCAAGTCTTTGTTCATCTGAATAAGTATATAAACTCTGCCTTTTGCAATTTTTATTCTCATCCCTTTCATATTTTTCTTGAAGTCAATGAATCCCATTCATGCTTCCACTAGCCCAACATGCATATCCATCAATGAAGTGTGGGGATGTAAAATGCTGTTTAAAATTAGATATGTAATGCTACTGGTTGCAGGGTGGTGGTGAATATACATGAAATTGCAAATGTGAATGCTCCCAAAATCTATTATATACTCTGCTTCTTTTTATACATATCAAAAGCCAAACTATCTGATTGAACATTGGTTGCTGTCTTTGATTGCCTTCAATGTTTTCTTATACATATTGGATGTACTCACAAGGCTACTGAACTAAAATGTTTGTTTGTCATTATTCAACATAATGTTGAAGTAAACTTATCAAATTAGAGATAACAATGTATTAATTGATCGTTCAATATTTTTCTAAAAAATATGACTGAATAGATAGAACAAAAAAACAAGGATTGAATCCTCATATGAACATTTTACAAAATCTCACAAACGAAGGCATCCAACAAGGTATCATTTTGACAATCAAGTTATCGATTAACTCAGCAATCAAAGTCACATCTTCATTTGGCAGATCAAGCTGTTCCACTGTCTCACCAGCAATTAACAATGTCATATCCGCATCAAGATCAAACACGAACTCAATTTTTGTCACCTGACCATACATGTAAGCAATACACATCAAGATCAAACACAATCGTGATCACTTCGGGTAGGACTCATGTGAATTGTGAGATTATACAAATTTTGAACGGGCCCCATTTGAAAATGAGCTGAAAAAATACATATTTTCAAAAAAGTGAAGAACATGAAACTAGTTGTGGCAACTCACCAAAGAAGTTTTTCACCCAAGAAAAAAAAAAAAAAAAAAAAAAAACCGAGAACTTGTTCTCTTTTATGGAAACAAAAAACAAGAAACTTGCGACAATGTCAAGCAACCCCCTAGAAACCATTTGTTAATTGTTTGTTGCCAATCTATTATTTATAGAAGCCAGAAGGAAAGAATAGAACAAAGGGAAAAATTAGTTATATTTTCTAAATATAATTTTATATTATTTATAACACGATTTCACAAAACAACAATCACATAGTTTGGTAGCAATATTATTAATTTTATTGAACTATTTTGTAAAATAGAGAATTGCATTAAATTAGTAGGAATTTGGAATGGTAATATTACACAAAGCTTGCGTTGCAAAGGGTAACACTTGTGCAGTTATTTGCTTTTATCACTTTCTTGTGGCAAACATTATCTAAATGGAGTTGCTTTTCTAAAAACAATATCCTCAAATTAACCTCAAGATATAATGAGTAAAGTTTGGTTGTAAATTGAGACAAAAGTCCAGTTATACATAAGAAGAGCTGACTCCTTTGCTTGACTAAGATCCATCAAACCATCTTCTCTTCTCTATAGCCTAATCATGAAGATTTTATCATTTCTTTCATTCATCTTTGTTTTGACCATGTTTCAAACTTTGGTTGCGATTGATCTACTAACATAAACATGTTACGAACTTACGAGGCAGATCCAAATACTGAGCTTTGTCAGCTTTGTCTCTCAATTATAAACTCAGACCATCGAAGCAAAAATGCAAATTTACAAGGGCTAAGTCTCATTTCATTTTCTTAAACTTCACGACTGAGTTTATTAAATCCAATCCAAAGTTGCATCAAAAGGTAAAAGATGCTTTAACTAAGTGTAAGGAACTGTACATTCTAGTTGTGAGAGTTCAGTTCCCAAAAATTATTCAAGCCATAAATCGAAAAAATTGCAAAGCTACTGCAAATGCATTTCACAAAGCTAGTCGTTGGAGGTGGAGATGTAGACTAGGTTTGAAAAATATACTAGACAAACTGTCAGCAAATATGTCAGCAAATATTACAAAAGGGTATGGCTTCTGTCCAGTCCGAGATCGGATTCGACCGTATACATTTGGGATCAAAACAACATTGTTACAGATTACATGGAAGTAAGCCATGCTGTTTTATTGCAATGGATGCTATAAAAAATTCACTTTTATGTGAACTCTAAGCTATAAATTGAAATAATAACAAAACAATAACTATGAAGTGTTGCATCATTCTCATTGTTCACTTGATTATAGATACAAAAGTTCCAAATTGATTTATTTTTATAAAATGCAAATCCATATATAAATGTTATGATGAAATTAGAGTAAATGGAAGGATAATTTTTTGAAGAAGAAATTGATTATTGTTTTGGAAAAACTTCAAGATGACATGTCCAAAAATACCTAATGACATGAAGAAGGTATAAATAATTAAGGGAAATTACAACAACAACAACAAAAAATCTCAAGTATGACCCTTAGAATTTTTAATTTTACTATTTAAATCCTAAGTTTTTGATTTGTTTTCAATCTAAATTATCTGATTATTTTTATTAAGTAAAACTGATGAAAAAGTGTATTTTTTTTTTGTTGTCTTTAGTTAATCTTTTAATTTATTATTATTATTATTATTATTATTATTATTTATTTTTAGAGACTTCTAATCTACTCTAAGGTCTAAAAATTAAGAGTTTACTAGAAATTTTTTTAATTTACTAAAAAAAAAAAAATCAATGAACACTTGTACTGGTGGAGGATTGAGAAGTCCAGTCCAGAATGACCCTTGGCATGATCTCAAAAAGTCAAAAAGTCACTATTCTATTTAAGGCACATCATCTTATTTAAGTCACATCACTTCTCTAACACATCACTTCAAATCCAACCCATACCCAACCCATATTTCATAAAAAGTCAAAAAGTGCACTTATTTAGATCATCTCAAACCAACCATCTCAAAATGGTTAGCCTCCTAGTCTCTTCTTTCACACAAATTCATAAAACACCACATACATCGCCTTTTTCAATTTAAACGTGCGAAGTATGCGTAAAAATTAGGTGCGTAACTCGGTTAGGTCGAGTTGAGAGGTTATTTAAACCAATTATGTTGAGATCTATTCGGACTCGAATTGTAACTTGAAGTTGTTTGTCTAAATCTGACCCCAAGTTAAATTTGAATTGTTCGAGTTACCTGAATTGCCCAAATTGTAAATAATTTTTTTTTCTTTTTTTTTTTTGCAACGAAATTATTAAAATATTAAAATCAGACTTTATTTACTTTTTTTTTTAGAAAATCATTAATAACATCAAAACAAATAATTTATATAATGTAAAAGAGATGCCGCTATAGTAATCTTTACAATTAATGACTGAGAATAAAAAAAATAAGATTTTGTGCTACTTGTATATATAATATAAATTCAATATGATTTTATAATCTAAATTACATTAATATCATGTAATAGCTAATATTATATATGTATATTTAATATTTTTATATATGTATATATGTATAATTCAGGTTTAGAATTGCTCGAGTTGTTTAATGTCTTTATCTAAACCCTCTCAAATTTAATTTGAATTTCTAAATTTTTGTCTAAGCTTGTACGAATTTAAAAATATCTTATCCAAATTAAAAAAAAAATTCAAGCCAGACTCGGATTGTTCTGATTAAGCCCATCCAAATTGCACATCTAGTCAAAATTTCCGAATGAGGTTGTTGACACAAAAAAAAAAACACAAATGTACACGCTAAGTATTCGATAAAATTCCCAAATAATGGATAATAGACTATGGATGTAACAAACGCATGGTTTATGCACTTATTGAAGGGATGAAGAACTTTTGGTTCTTTCTTTTTAATCAAAAAGTAAAAAAAGTTATCAAATTATTATTTTTATCTTTTTGTATGACTTTTTATAATAAAAAAAAAATTTAATACTCAAACACTCCTTTAAAATTGTGTAGAAATAAAAACTCCACATGGCACTGACACATGAAAAAGACCAAAATTACTTTTACCAAAAAAAAAACAAACCAAAAAAATATTACATCCCCTTTCTTCATCATCCTATAATCTGGGTCATCACTATCTCATCATTCATATCTAATGTCTCATCAGTGATATTATAAATTCAAATTTAATTATTTAAAATTATTATCTAATAGTTTAGATTTATTCTATATAGAGATTTTACATTATATAAATTCAATTTCAACTACACATTACCATTCTGGATAAATTCGGGGACCATAAGTCTGCATCTCCAGAATTATTCATGCCTCATACAATTTTTTCTTGTTAGCTTTAAAAAATTAAATAACTCTTCTTCGAATACGACGGTGCTGGTCGATGGCAAAGCTCAATAGTTCGATGAGTTTCTCTTAGTTCCTTCTCTTCCTCTTTCTTTGAATTTTTTTTTTCCCAGATTTCTTGTGAGTTTTCTTACCTCCTCTTGTAGCTAATCTACCCTTCTTTGCTTATCGTTTTTTCTAATCTTTTCAACCTCTAATTTTTATTTTTATTTTTTGATATAGTACTCAGTGTACGAAACTCCTGCTTAAGCCAAATTGTTGGGTATACATCCTTATTGGAGTGTGGACCTAATTGGTTTTGGAAAAAGATTTTAATTTGATTTAGTATTAATTATAATATATTTTTATATATTATATTTAATTTGAGGAGACCCAACTTAATTTGGAAACAACTAAGGTTTTGAGAAGAAAACCCTAGATTCAATATATTATGTTCATATTGGAGGCATTGTTTTTGTTCAACACACAAAAAGTGGCGGCTGCTATAGAGCTTTGGTAATAGTGCCGATTGGTTAAGGTTGGTCAAGGTGCTTGATTTGTTCATGTTGCCTCTGTTCTGAAACTAATTTGGTTCGTTATTTTGGGTCTTCTTCAACTCTGGTTCTGAAGATTTTGGTTCATCTATTTGGTGAGGTCTTTCCTCTTGTTTATTTGTGATTATTTGGAATTCACCTAAGGGTGGTTTTGTGAGACCATTAGTGTCTCGTTTGTAATCGTTTGGAACCTATTTGGTTGATAGTGGAATCGGATTTCGATCCCGTGGACGTACCTCACATTGAGGGAACCACGTAAAAATTCTTGTGTTGCCTTTGATTTAATTTTTCCGCATTAGTTTTTATTCCCATTGATTGATTTACTTGTGGGGAATCACATCGATTTTCCCTAACAGATCTAGGGAAGGATTGATGTACACAACCTTACCCTAGCAAACAGAGAGGCTGTTTCCGTACCCGTAACCACCAGGTCTCCAAGGGGTAGCTTTACCATTACGCCAGGTCCGCCATTCAATCATAATTATATAAAATAAAAGATAAAAAAATTTAAAATCTAAGAAGACAAAAGAAAGGAACATTTAAATTTAGGGTTCATAAACTTATTCTAATGTATTTATTTCATTGTAATTATTTTTATAATATTGATGGTTTTAAATTGTTATTTGAATATTTGAAAAATTATATACTCGAATGAAATGAAAGAATTCACAAATTATTTTGGTTTTGTAATTTCTCTTTTTGATTATGATATTAAATTTTGATTGGTATGTTAGGTGTTTAGTTATAAATTATAAAAAATAAAAAAATAATTGGCGTACCTTAGTTGTACTCGTACCCATATTCATATCCTACTTTTTAAAGACTTTACTGTATCATCATATTCATATCATACTCGTATCCATACCCGCACCCGTGCTTCCTAGGTTTTTAGCGACCATTTCACAAGCACTTCGAGTATCAAGAACCTGTAAATGCCAAAAACCTGGAAATTAATGGTAATTACTGTATGTATGTGTTTATATGAGGCTTCTGTATTATATATCACATGATATTTTATCGCATATACAGTTTATGAAATCTTTTACTTTTTATGCTTTCTGATCACTTGATGTAGAGATGTAAGTGTGAGAAATAAAATCCAAAGCATTTTGGAGATTATTGGTAATATAAACTAGTTTATCATCTGTCTTTGTAACAATGAAATCATGAAAACATGGGGCAATCTTGTGAAGTTTATGTTGGACCATTTTAATATCTTTTATTTATTTATTTATATATTTTGTTCATGAATCTTTCTTTTGTCTTATTCATGAATCTCATCTTGTTCATGAATGGAGATTCATTGTTTTGGTGACCATTTGTCTTGTTCATGAATGGATATTAATTAGAATTCATGAATTTAGTGGTGAGTTAATATTTAGATACACTCTCCCTTTTGTTTAGGTTTATGGTCATTATTATTTTTTGGTTTATTTTGTAAAGCCTAGTGACCTATAAATAGTTCCTCTCATCTACTCTTTTCTAGACCAACACACCAACTATTTTCTATACAAGAGAGATTACTAGCAAAGAATGGTGTTTTTCTTGGTGAAGCTTTGGGTTCACCATCTTGTGCAGAGTTAGCTTGAACCATACGACAAGTGGTCGGGCTGTTGTATCTTAGAGAGGACAAGTCATAGTTTTGTGACTGCTAGATCAGAATTTGGGTTCTTCCTACCGCAGTGGGCTTGATCTCCTTAAAGAAAACGAGATATCCATGCATCAGTCTGATCTATTTGTATGTCTTTTTCTTTGCATTATTTATCAATAAAATATAATTTTCTCTAGTATTTTCACCAACAATTTTAAGGAGATCAATCATGAAACAAGTACCAGAAAAAATCAATGATGGAATTGGAGATCTCAATAAGCCTTTCAAGTTCAAAGGAGTTCATTTTAAGAGGTGGAAAGAAAAAGTTCTTTTTTACCTCAGCCTTTTGAAAGTTGCATATGTTCTTACCGACAAGAACCCAAACAAGATCTCAACTGAGGAGATGAATGATAAAGCCTACGAGGTACATGAAGCAAAAGTGGCTTCCTATAATACAGATAAGTATAAATGTCAATTTTATCTCTTAAATTTCCTTGCTTATTAATTTTATGATTATTACTATGACACCACTTACACTTTGTCTTCTATTAATTTTTGGCATGCTCCCTTGTGTCATATTAATAGTAAATATGTGGGAATCATGAATAGTTTATGATTAATTTCTAAAGTGACAAAAAAAAATTGAGAAATGTGAAGTTTGCAGTAAAGCAAAAATTACCAAGAGGCTTCATAAAAGTGTTGAAAAAAAATACCGAATTTCTAGAATTATTTCATACTGATTTGTGTGAGTTTGAAGGAATTTTAACTCGGGGTGGTAACCGATATTTTATCACTTTTATTGATGATTTTTCAAAATACACAAACGTATATTTATTAAAAAATAAAAGTGATGCTTTTGAGAAATTTAAAGAATTTATTCTTGAAGTGGAAAATCAATTTGGTAAAAAGATTAAGAGAATTAGAAGTGATAGAGGCCGGGAGTATGAATCTCTTGGATTCAACTCTTTTGTTCAGTCATTGGAAATTATTCATGAGACTACTCCACCATATTCACCTTCATCTACTGGCGTAGCTGAAAGAAAAAATAGAATGTTAATTGACTTGACGAATGCTATGCTTATTGATTCAGGGGCTCCCTCAAATCTTTGGGGCGATGCTATTTTAACAGGTTGCCATGTGATAAATAGAGTGTCACACGAAAAGACTAAAATTGTACCTTATGAGTTGTGGCGGAGGTATAAACCAAATCTAGGTTATTTGAGGGTTTGAAGTTGTTTAGTTTTTGTGAGGCTTGCAGATCCTAAACGAACTCAATTGGGTGAACGAGCTACCACTTGTGCTTTTCTTGGATGTGTGTTGAATAGTACAACTTATAGATTTTTTGATATGGAAAATAATATTATTTTTGAATCAGGTGATGCTATTTTTTATGAAAATAAATTTATTTTCATATCTAGAAATAGTGGGGTCAAATAATTTCTGAAAATGTTTTATCCATGTCTAGCTCTTCTATTCCATCTCAAGTTTTTCAAGAACAAGAAAATTCTCAAATCCAACCAAGGAGAAGTAAACGAGCTAAAGTTGAAAAAGATTTTGTCCCTGACTATTATCTTTGTAACAACCCGAAAATTTAAATTGTCCCTTAAATTTTATACTGGAATTATGGTTGTATGTGATAATATATTATTAAATAAATAATAATAAATACAGAATCTAATTTGACATTGGATTATCAAATATGGGATTATTTAGGGATTATTATTTGGGGTCAAATTAATAGAAATATGGAATTATAATACTAGTTGGACCAAATTAAAGTTAAAGATAGTAAATAAATAAATAAATAAATAATAATAATAATAATAATAATGGGTGTGGTAGTAAAATAAATAATTAATTTTCTGTAGGTATACAATAGAGTGTAATTTAATTAGGAATTAATTTATTTATATAGTTATATTAGAAAATTAGACCAAAATATAATTATCTTAAATATTTATTAGAGATGAGTATCAATCCATATGATTTATGGTCAAATCAGTGGGAGGATATGCGGGCAACGTGTTGGCCAGCTAATGCTCTTACCTGCTTATAAATAGGGAGGAGGTGACCTGTGGGGAAAAAAAAAAGAAGGAAAAGGAAATAAGAAAGGAGAAGGAAATAATGGAAGTCGAAAGGGTCTTTGGTAATGGAAAGAAAGAGTAAGGTACTACTTTTAAGGTGAGTATATTATACCTTGAGTCACCATAATATATTTTACATATGTTTTGCTTACCATATTTATTTTATACAAGTTATGTTTTATAAATTATTATAAATTATATTAATATTTCAATTACGTAGATTAATTTCTGAACTCTATTTGTTAAAATAAAACCCATGGATATGTTTGTTTATATTTTTAAAGAATATTTGATTATAACCTTATAAACAATTATGTTTTGTAAGTACCACCACGGGAGTCTCATGCCTTCGGGGACCTAAATAACCATTAGCTTCTGTTTGGTCACTTTGTGGCCCTCTGTTGTCATGGATCTATTGACCTCTGTTCTGTGCGGAGCAAAATGTTGTGTAGAGATAAGTGCTACACTATTGTGGGAACCACCTCTATAATTCGTACGAGCCACCTATTGAATCCGTACCTTTGTTCTGACTGTCACTCTTGTGACTTCTGTTCTGTTCTGTTCAGTACCGTGGTTATGGTTATTTATTTACATAATCTTAGTTTTATTACTTAAATGATTATTTGTTCAGACTAAGTTATCTTAAATATTTTAGTTACATAACTATCCATAGTTATTTTGTGTCCCTTATACTCTTGGCATAATATTTCTCACTCTGCCTTTTAAAAGTGGGTTCAAATTTTAAAAATACTAATTTTGAAACTATTCATGGATAAAATAAATGGAAGTTCATCTCAAATTCTTTCAACTCCTGCATATAATTCTGTCATTTCACTTCCAGTCGCTTGTTTGACTGTGTTCTCATTTTATTTTTTTATTTTTTATTCGAAAATAAAACTAATGAAAAGTTTTTAAAGTCACCAATTGTTTCTCATTTTGGCCCAAAATAATTTTTGACAACTAAAAAATGAGTTTTTTTTTAGTAAAGTTTTTTTTTGAGATAATATTTTCTATCAAAATAATCATTTAATATATATTTATCAGAGTGCGCAGCAGATAGTTTACACATATGAAAATTTTCTAGGACGAAATTTTTGAAAGAAAGGAAGATTGTAACAACTTGAAAATTTAAGTTGTCTCTTAAATTTTATACTAGTATTATGGTTGTATGTGATAAGATATTATTAAATAAATAAAAATAAATACGGAATCTAATTTGGCATTGGATTATCAAATATGGGATTAATTAGGGATTATTATTTGGGGCCAAATTAATAGAAATATGGAATTATAATACTAGTTGGGCCAAATTAAAGTTAAATATAGTAAATAAATAAATATAAAAGTAAGAGTAAATAAATAATAATATTGATAACAATAATAATAATAATAATAATAATGAGTGTGGTAGTAAAATAAATAATTAATTTTCTGTTGGTATACAATAGAGTATAATTTAATTAGGAATTAATTTATTTATATAGTTATATTAGAAAACTGGACCAAAATATAATTATCTTAAATATTTATTAAAAATGAGTATCAATCCATATGATTTATGGCCAAATTTGTGGGAGGATACGCAGGCCACGTGTTGGCCAGATAATGCTCTTACCTCCTTATAAATAGGGAGGAGGTGACCTGTGAAAAAAAAAAAAGGAAGGAAAAGGGAATAAGAAAGGAGAAGGAAATAATGGAAATCGAAAGGGTCTTTGGTAATGGAAAGAAAGAGTAAAGTACTACTTTTATGGTGAGTTATATTATACCTTGAGTCACCATAATATATTTTATGTATGTTTTGACTTACCATATTTATTTTATACAAGTTATGTTTTATAAATTATTATAAATTATATTAATATTTCAATTACGTGGATTAATTTCTGAACTCTATTTGTTAAAATGAAACCCATGGATATGTTTGTTTATATTTTAAAGAATATTTGACTATAACCTTATAAATAATTATGTTTTGTAAGTACCACCACGGGAATCCCACGCCTTGAGGAACTTAAATAACTATTGGCCTCTATTTAGTCACATTGTGGCCTTCTGTTTGTCATGGATCTATTGACCCTCTGATTTCTAGAGCGAAGCAAAATGCTGTGCGGAGATAAGTGCTACACCATTGTGGGAGCCACCTCTATAATCCGTACGAGCCGCCTATTGAATCCATACCTTTATTCTGACTGTCACTCCTGTAACGTCTGTTCTGTTCTGTTCGGTACCGTGGTTATGGTTATTTATTTACATAATCTTAGTTTTGCTACTTAAATGATTATTTGTTCAGACTAAGTTATCTTAAATGTTTTAGTTACAAAACTATCCATAGTTGTTTTGTGTCCCTTATACTTTTGGTATAATATTTCTCACTCTGCCATGTGCTTATAGCTGTTTACCAATTTTCAGGAAACAATGCAATTTAGAAATAGCTTTTGGAAAGTCTTAGATGTGGGGCTGCAGAATAGACACACACAACACTTTTATGTAATGTTTACATGTAAATATCGGTATTTTTTGGTCAATAAATTTTGTAATAAAAATAGAAGCTCCAATGATTATTTTGATACCCTCACTTAAATATTATTTCTGCTCGTGTTTATTCATTTGTTCAAGAATTGACCGGAGGTAACTTCAGTTACTGACCATCACGATGCTTAACCATTGGGTACGGGGAGCGGGTCGTGACAATGGTTATTTTGTATCCCTTGTACTATTAATATAATATTTCTCACTCTGCCATGTGCTTATAGTTGTTTACTACTTTCAGATGACATGTCAGGGCTAGCACGTGGGGTAGGCACAAAGCACTTTGTAGACATAAGTTCAGCTCTAACAATTTAATTAAATAGAAGCTCCGATGATTATTTTGATACCCTCACTTAAATATTATTTCCATTCGTGTTTATTAATTTGTTCAAGAATTGGCCGGGGGTAACTTCAATTACTGGCCATCACGATACTTAACCCTTGGGTACGGGGAGCGAGTCGTGACAATCTTTACAATGTGGAAGAAATTCCTCTTATGGTGCAAGAAGCTTTATCATCACCTAATGCTATTTTCTGGAGAGGGGCTGTAAATGATGAGATAGATTCATTACTTTCAAATAAAACATGGAAGCTAGTGGATTTACCTCTAGATTGTAAAACTATTGGGTGTAAATGGGTCCTTCGTAAAAAACTTAAACCGGATGAAACTATAGATAAATATAAAGCGAGGCTTGTCACTAAAGGTTTTAAGCAACAAGTTGATCTTGATTTGTTTGATACTTTCTCTCTAGTTACTAGAGTTACATCCATTAGACTGTTGATAGCAGTGACTGCAATTCATGATTTAAAAATTCATCAAATGGAGATCTAGATGAGGAGATTTACATGGACCAACCCGAAGACTTTGTGGAGCCTGGCCAAAAACCAAGGTTTACTAACAAGCCAAGTCGAGATCATTGGTTAGCCATGGGAAGAGTTATGAGATATTTATCTGGTATCAAAAATTATGGTTTGTTTTATAACAAGTATCCTGCAATACTTAAGGGATATAGTGATGCTGATTAGAACACTTTGTCAGGTGATTCTCTCTCTACCTCGGGTTTTATTTTTACCTTGGGTGGTGGTGCTATACGTTGGAAGTCTAAAAAACAGACTATAATTGCTAATTCTACAATGGAAGCTGAGATTATAGCATTAGCTTCAGCATGTGAGGAAGCAAATTGGTTGAGAGATTTGTTACATGAAATCCCTGTTTGGGAAAAAGCAATTCCTCCTGTGTTAATTCGTTGTGATAGCATTACTGCTATTGGTAGAGTAAACAATTATTTTTATAATGGTAAATCCAGACCTATTCGAAGGAAACACAGTAATCTGAGATCATATTTGAGTAATGGCATCATAACTGTGAATTATTTAAGATCTTGTGATAATCTTGCGGATCCATTAACCAAGGCCTTGGCGAGAGATAGGGTCTGGAATACATCGAGGGGGATGGGTTTAAAGCCTATAAAATCATAAACCATGTATAAGGATACCTAACCTAGGGACCAAAGATCCTGTAACTAGGTTCAATGGAAAGAACGAATCATATGGTGATTGTAAAAAACACACTCCTTAATATTTTGTTATCCATCCCTATGATGTAAGTGCATTTGTCCTGTAATGTTGGAGGGTTGAGTTTTTATACTCTTAATGAAATTCTGTAGCTCTTGTTGAGTGAGGTATGTCAATTACAGGAACATCCTTGACAGATTTCATCTATGTGAGCATGAAGGTGGGGCCGCTTTCTATGAGAACAAGGCTTATTCTCAAATATGCTCATGAAAGCTGGGATAAGCACAAGGCCATAATGTGCTGACTATTAAAAGCTCATGTCAACACCTGGATTATTATGTGTGAGCAGTAATACTTTATTTCCCCTAAGTAGTCATAGTTCAAGTCTGAGACCACTACTAACTCTGGAGTAGAGGTTGTTGTTTCACTAATGAAGGTTTAATACAGAGCACACATTCATGATGCATACTAGTCTATCTTTATTTGGTAATCTTTTTTGTCCTTGTTGATATTAAAATGAGTGGGGGATTGTTGGACCATTTTAATATCTTCTATATTTTGTTATATATTTTGTTCATGAATTTTCCTTTTGTCTTGTTCATAAATCTCATCTTGTTCATGAATGGAGATTCATTGTTTTGGTGACCATTTGTCTTGTTCATGAATGGAGATTAATTAGAATTCATGAACTTGGTGATGAGTTAATATTTGGATACATGCTCCCTTTTGTCTAGGTTCATGGTCATTATTATTTTTTGGTTTATTTTGTAAAGTCCTAGTGGCCTATAAATAGTTCCTCTCATCTACTCTTTTGTAGACCAACACACCAACTATTTTCTATACAAGAGAGATTACTAGCAAAGAATGGTGTTTTTCTTGGTGAAGCTTTGGGTTCACCATCTTGTGCAGAGTTGGCTTGAACCATACGATAAGTGGTTGGGCTGTTGTATCTTGGAGGGGACAAGTCATAGTTTTGTGACTGTTGCGTCGGTGTTTGGGTTTTTCCTACCACAGTGGGCTTGATCTCCTTAAAAAAAAACGAGATATCCATGCCTCAGCATGATCTATTTATAGCTATTTTTCTTTGCATTATTTATCAATAAAATATAATTTTTTCTGGTATTTTCACCAACACTCTATTTATGTTCCCTTTAATTTTAAATTAAGAAATTCTTCCCATGTTTCTACATTTTTGTGTCCATGACTTTTTGAAGTTGATGAATTTTCGCTAATCTAGCTTTGCATCCTATCATTGAGGAACATTTTGAGCATGTGTTATTGAAGATGAGGATAAGAGTTTAAGTGATTCTGATGCATCAACAGCTCCACTGTCATCAGAAGATGATCACTGATGGTGAGAAAATCTGAAAAACGAATCGGGAGTTCTAAGTTGAATGTATGTACTTATAGATTGTTTGTTTTTATTGAGTTGACATTCTAATATATAATTTGTAACCCATGAAGTTTCAACTTACCCTTCTGTGCCCTAATTTTTGGGAAATTATTTAACGTTCTCCCTAATCAATCATCATTCAATATATCTGCCATGTTCCCCAATCACCCAATACAATACCCCACATATCCACCTTCTTCACCAATCATAATACTATAGAATACCACGTGTTCATGCTCCAAAATTACTGAATAATTTTCCCTAATTTTTAGGAGGGGGTTCAGTTATCCTCAAATGGCATGTAGAAGTACAAACATTTGGATTTTATGTTCAATCTATAATTGCAGATCCATGGACAAATTTTTTTTGCTTGGTTGGTTAAATAAGCAATCTCATGAAAGTGATATTCTCAAACCTCTATGTTTTGTTAACAAAACATACAGATTGTATGGAGTACAAGATGAGGGACATTCAGAAAGCATTCTGGAACCATGTCTCACTTGCGAAGGACTCTCTTCCATTAGGTGAGAAAGAGTAGCTGCTTTGACAAATGAGCAACAGGTTTCACGTACTCTGAATGGGACGAGGAGTAGGATTGAGAGAGATTTTTGTTTCTAGAAGCTTATCAAAGAACAGGGAACAACGGCGTGAAAAGAGAGGGATTCAATCATTGGGGCTAAAGCTAAATAGATCGAGTTTTAGAGGCCCGCGAAGATGATGGAGTTGTGGAAAAAGATAAGGAAAAGACTGTAGACACCCCATTTTTGACCGACCTTAAGACTCAGACGTCACCGGTTGAGCGCTCGGTGATGTTGCATATTGTGCTCGTTCTGAGGTTTCAGAGTCTCGGCTGCAAGCCTTGCCTCCGGACTTCGGGGCTCTTTTGTGCTTTGCCTCGGTTTGCGAACCAAGTCATGTTTTCTCTGTTTTCTCTTCCCCAAGGGAGGGAGAGGCCTCGTAGACCATCTCTCAGTGGCCGTAAGCTACGTTTCGTAGTCGTAGGCCATTTTTCCCGTTTGGAGGCTAGTTTCCGGTTTTCGGGGCTGTCGGCCGTGTGCCTCGGTTCGGGACCCCCTAACTACCTCCGTTTGCTCCAGTTTTTGGCACACACCTTGTTTCCTCTCCTTGGAGGGACACTGTGGCCTGGGAGACCACCTTCGTGGTCATACGTCAGCTCCAGTGCTTCACAGCCTGTTTTCGGGGCCCCGAACTGCGCATTTTGGCCCCCAAACCCTCGTTTTGCATCGATTAGGGTTCATTTTTGGTATGGACCCTATTTTCATTGCTAGGAAGGTGGTAGGATGGTGGGAGACCAGCAATTCTTTCAAAAACCATTTTCTCTCTCCTTCAGTCGATTTTTCTGACAGAAAGTTGGTTTTTCTCACTTTTGAGCCACAATTTCTGGTTTTTCATACCACCATTGTGTTGTACTCATCTGGGAGGACACCAATATGGGTAGGCCGACCAGTATTTCTTTTTGACCCTTTTGAACCTTGCTAAAAAGCTGGTTTTCCTCTCTCCTAGGTCACATTTTCTGGTTTTTCATACCACCATTGTGTTGTACTCATCTGGGAGGCACCAATATGGGTAGGCCGACCAGTATTTCTCATTGACCCTTTTGACCCCTGGTCGGCCGACCAGGTAAGATGGTAGGCCGACCACCTGAACTGGTCGGCCACCTTCCTGCTTTTTTGTCTCCCTGAGTGCAATATAGCTATGCCAGCTGGAAGCCTCAGAAGTGATCCTCCATACACGTGTATGAAGGATGTTTAAAGCTTCCAAGATAAGCTTTGGCCTCTCTTATCTATAAAAGGGAGGCCTCCTCTCCATTTGCAAGAGTTCAACAATTTTGGTTAAGGCATACACACATCTCCCTCCATAGCTCACTATTCCAAGCTCCAAACCCTAATATTCTTAGCCATTTGCACACCAACCCTTAGCACAACACCTCCACCATCCATCCAAGCATCTTGGAGCTGATTTGCAGAGGTTGAGAGCTTACTTCCTTGGTCCAGAAGCTGTTGGAGTCATTGTCTACAAGGGTAAGTCCTCATTTCCCCCATTTTTGCATTATTTTGCTCCATTGGTTAGCCTTATTTGAAAGCATTTCTAGGCTTTGACATAAAATTAAAAGTGTCTTCCTTTGAACTCCTCTTGAAGTTTGATTAAGGATACTTTTCTGTTTGAGGTCTCCTACATCCTTGTATGCTTCATCTCTCTTTTAGGGCTTATTTTGCATGATATCTTAGCCTTACTTGCAAGCATTTTCGAGAATTTCCATGAACTAAAAAAAGTCTTATTATGAGCCCCTCTTGATGTTTGATTAAGGGCATTTTTCTTTATGGGGTCATTTTCCTCTTGGCATGCTTCATTTCCTCATGATTAGGGCTATACATTAGAGCATTCGCATTGGCCTTGGTTTGGCCTCTTAGCCACTGAAATCTAGTGGATTTTTAGTGGCTTAGATGTATTTTGAGAGCTAAAATCAGAGGGGGGTGCCCCCCTCTCTCCTTGTTTTGTTTGTTGGCCCTTTTGGCCTTCCAAAGGGCCCCTTACTTGCATGTTGTGAAGTCACTTTTTAGGCCCTATTTGGTGACTTTTAAGGTCTTCCTTATCTCTGTCCAGAGCCTCTTTGACCATATTTTGTGTCCCTCATACATGTGTAGAACAATCCTCCTCAAGGCCTTTCAAGAGGACCTTTCATTGCATGCTTCCTTGACCCATTTCAGGGCCTTTTTGGTGAGTTTTAGGGCTGTCATAATTGATTTCCAGAGTTGATTTTTCCATGTTAAGTGTTCTTGTTGTATGTGTTGAGTAACCCCTTGCATGGCCCTCCAAAGGAGCTCATCATTTTTGCATGCATTGGATGCATTTCAGTGGTTATTTGGGGTTTATTTGACATGCCATGTTACTTTTTTGGGCTGGTTTGGTGACCTCTCTTATGCTTCATATACATGCCATGTAAACCATGCTTACTAGCCTAGGTTGCATGTTGTTTTAGCCCTTCATATTAGCACTTTTTGGCCATGCTTTGAACTAATATTGTGCACATTTTGGGACTGCCTTAGCTCTATTTTTGTACTTCATGATCAAATAATGCTTGCTTTGCATACTTGTGGTTCAATGCATTAGCCTAGTTTTGAGTTTTGGGGCCTCTTTCATGCATTGGGTGCCATATTTCCATGATTCGGGACCATTGCGCATCATATTTTAGTGCTAGAAATTGCATGTTTGTATGCCATCTTTCATCCCTTGCCATGCTTTGGTAGAGTGGCATTTGATGCCTTAGGTTCGGTCCTTGGTATTCGTGCATGTGTGCACACATTTCGGTTGTCTCATTTTCATCTAATGGCCACTAATGTGAGTGTGGCTGAGGTCCACTCATATTGGTGTAAGTCCATCTTGCATTTGTATATGCCATTTAGTCTTCATGTGTGCATGATAGCCTTCGTAAGTGCATTGTGTATGCCATGTTATGTCACGTGCATTGTGTATGCCATTTTGATCCATAGCATTGCGTATGCTAGGTTGCATGTTAGTCGCATTGGGTATGCCATCTCATTGCATTGTGTTTGGGATAAGAGTTAGCCCAAGCACGGGAAACGAGGGACATTTCGTACTCCGAGTGACAGAACGTGTCTCAATTCCTGATCGCCGACACTCCGGATTACCCATGATGGAGTTTAGGTCTTGTTGTGTTTTCATGTGCATTCATTTCACATCGAGTCGTGCAATTCGACTCCTCGGCCATTATGCATCGAGATGCGTGATTAGTGGCACGAGCATCGAGGTATGCATACATATGTGAAAATACTTTGTTGCGCCCCTTTCTTGCTCTCTGTTGCAGCAAACCAGAAATCAACAGCTTTCTAAAGCCTTGCACAGCATTCCGGGATTAATTGCAAACAGAGGCGAATCGGGGCATCGTAATGGATTTCCGCGCCAAGCAACTCAAGCATGCATCATTCATCATCCGGAACAGAGCTGAGGCGGTCCATAGCTTGCATGCTAATTTACTTGCTTTCCTAGATTAATTTGTTAATTAATTAGGGTTTTGTACTTATTCGGACTATAATTATTATTCGGACTGTATTATTTATTCAAACCCTCCGAGCGAGGGCACAATTGTAATAAGTGTGCATGTGTGTGATGTATGTCTTCCAACCCCACGTCTTTCTCCCTTTTATTTACCAGCTTATGATGGTTAGATTAGGGCATGTTTCAATTAGCATACTTATGCTCACATATTTGCATTCATTCATCTGTCTTGCATGTACCGGGCTCGGCGCATCATACTAACTGCATTGTATTTCAATTCCGAGTTGAGTACTTGTTAGTTGTAGCATTTCACATGTCATCTTTAGAATAGTCGAGCCTATTGTAGTTGCATTCCTGCATGTGTTGCATTAGGCATTTCAGCATAGTTAGGATCATCCATAGATTTCTAACATAGCTTTTGTTTTGGCTTGGAGTACTCGGTAAGTGTTTATGCTTTAGCATCCTTGCATGTGTGTGAGTGACTGCCATGATAGCATGCTTACCATGAGACTATGTGCTTATGTGATATAACTGCCTGAATGCCTGTGGGTGAAGGTTGGATTATCTGAATTGGAATAATGCATTGACTGTGAGTTTTAAGCCCACTTGATAGTGGCAAATCACCATGTTTTCTAAGCCCACCCGAGGGTGGCAAATCCACATCTTAGCCTTCTTGGGAGTAGCAAACTGTTTTTCAAAACAAACATGAGATGTTTCGTTCCAATTCAGGCGATCCAGTCTATACTTGTATGCTGTGCGCATCACATAGTAAATCTAGGCTAATAACCGGAATAAGAACGCATAATGTTTTCAAAACTAGATATCATGGTTAGTAGAGGCCGATCTTTGATCGGGCGAGCGGGAGTGCTCACGAAGTGACCTTCCCCAATCGTACCCAAGTTTCCGAGCCGAGGCAACTTTGGTGATGACGGACACATGGCCTTAGGCAACGAGTCAGGGTGTAGACGTCCCCCGAACGCATCCCGGGCGAGGGAGTGCGAGGTCCCCCCCCCCCCCCCCCGTTCTGGTTCGATATTGGGTCACTACAGTTCGAAGGACTCAAAATGTCACGGTTCTAAATCTGAACCAAAGAGTCCAACTCTGGCAAATCGTTTTGAGAAAAACAGATTTTTGAAAAAGAAGTGCCAAACATGGACTGCTTTGCCAGATTACAGAGTCGCCACCTAAATATTTTAAAAATGGGAAATTTAGGAAACCCTGACTCGGTGCCAAAGGCCACGTGTCCGTCATAACCAAAGTGATCTTGGCTCGGGAGCTTGGGTACGATCGGGGAAGGTCAGCTATGAGCACCCCCTTTCGCCCGGTCCGAAGACCGGCCTCTACTAACCATGATATCCAATTTTGAAAACCTTATGTGTTCTTGTTCCGGTTATTAGCCTAGAATTGCTACGTTATGCGCACAGCAAACGAGTATAGACTAGATTGACTAATTTGGAAACAAACATTGCATATCCGTTCGTTTTGAAAATGCTTTGGGATTTGCTACCCGCAAGTAGGCTAAAACACGGATTTCAACGAGTTTTCCCAACTCAAGCAATCCAACCTCCACCCACAGGCATTCAAACAGTTTGACACATAAGCATTTAGCCGCATGGTAAGCATACTGTCATGTTAACATTCACACGCATGCGATATGCTAAAGCATAAAAGCTCACCTAGTACTCCAAGCCAAAACAGAAGCTTATTAGAAATCCATGCATGGACCTAAGCATACTGAAATGTCTAACGCAACACATGCAAAGATGTAATCTAGGCAGGCTCGGCTATCCTAGACATGGCATGTGAAATGCTACAACTAACACGTATTCAATTTGGAATTGAAAGTACGATGCAGTTTGCATGATGTGCCGAGCCCGATGTATGTAAACAAATACATGAATGCACGCATGCTATCATAAGGTATGCTAATATAGAAATGCCCTAATCTACCATCATAAGCAGGTAAATAAAAGGGATAGAAAGAAATGGGGATTGGAAGACATACACCCACTCACGCACACTTATTACAATTATGCCCTCACTCGGAGGGACCAAAATAATAATACAGTCCAAAGAATAAATGAATAAATATTACAAATTCTAATTACTAAAATTAAATTAAACAAATAAAATAAATGGGGCCTCGGCCCTGCCTCGGAATGCGCGAATGATGCATGCTCGTCGCGACTCGCCCGGAAAACCCGTGTCATGGCATTGCTGCTTCTGTTTTTACTGCCCTGCCTCTCCAAAAATTCCCAAAGTTCGGGGATACCTTCCAAGTGGTCTGAAATACCCCACCGGCTGGGGGAAGAGCTCATCGGCTTCTGAAATTGACCACCGGCTGCATGTGGTTGTTATCGGCACAAACAAAGTGCCGATCGGCACATTAAACTGCCGGCCGGCAGAAAGTCCCTGCAGCAGACAGATTGACAGCAGCAGCAAGACAGCAATGCAAGGCATGGGTTTTGGGGGACATGTAAGCATGGTCATTGCCTCCTATCATGCTTGGGGATTCAAGGAGGTAAGACTCTTGGTTTTTGGGCCACCAATGGTGCATTTGATACATGATAGCCCAAAGAACCAAGATTGCTATTTTGATGTGAAGATGCATGCAACACAAACAAATGAAGACTAAGTCCCTATCATATGGAGATCAAGGGCCTTAGGGACTTGAGGATGGAGACAAGTTTCACCACTCAAGTGTGAACTCCTCTCAATCTTCATGCTTGGTTTGACAACCCCAAACCAAACCATGGAATGCAACTCATGCAACATGGCTCAAATGCAATGCAACCTATCATGTTAAGCATGCAAAGAGCTAAAGTATGCAAGGTACAAATGTCATGCAACATGGACCAATTAAGCATGGAACTAGCATGTATACTAGGTTTCATCAATCAAACATGCAACAACCATGATATGAGCATGCGAAGGTGGACTAAGCTCAATGAGGCAGCCCTCAAAACTCCCTAAATCAGTGGCAAAACATGCCTCAAAACATGAACAAAATGCTACACAAGCATGCAAGCCATAAGGCTCAAGGCTAAGGCACAAAGTGAGACATTGAACCACCACTTAACAAGACCAAACATGGCACATGTGAGGCAACCAAAACAGGTTTCTAGCATACACAATAGCACCCAAACCCCCTTCATGGCATCCCCGAAAATGCACTAAACATGTAAGCATGCAAAGGCCTACTTTAAAGCATACAAGAGCACACCCTTAAAGCATGAACTAAGCCACATATGCCAACATACAAACATGACTAATGGACTGAAATAGGGTCTAATATGATGCCAAATCGTGAGATAAAGACAAGTTAAGCATGCTAGAACTCCATACAAGCAAGGCCTACAAGCCAACAAGCAAGGCAACCATGCTAAGCATGCCAAACATGGTCAAAACAGTGGCTCACAGCCCTTATACATGACAAGATGATACTCATATCTTCATGAAATCAAGCTAAAACATGCGAGAAATACGGCTTAGACATATGGCATGCTTTTAGGCATAAAAGAGCATTTCAAAGGAAGTATGAGAAGCATGTTAGAGGCTATAATTCCAACCAAAAACAGAGATCAAACATGACCTAAAACAGCCCAAAAAGTCCTGAAATGAAGCCAAATGCAAACATGCACACATGCTATGCTATGAGCCCAAAACAAAGGCAAATAAAGGACTAAGGGGAGAGGGGTGTCTCTCCCCTAAATGAGGCTCGAAAATATCATCCTCACCACTGAAAACCCACTGGTTTTCAGTGGGGAGAAGGTCAAAAACACCAAGCTAGACAATGCTCCAAGAAAAGGGCACAAAAAGACCAAAACAAGGCCTAAAAGAGTGAGGCCTCAATCAAATGAAAAAGAGACCTTAATGAAAGTTCTAGAGCAAGCAAAAACAAGGTTTTTTTATGTTAAACACAAAGCCAAAATCCCAAGACAAAAGGGGTAGAAAGTAGTTGCAAGAATGGGGAAACTAAAGTGGTGTTCTTACCCTTGAAGATCCAATGAAGAACAAAGGTTGCAGCCCTCCTCTAATGCTCAAAACCAGTCCAAAACCACCTCAAACAACCTTCCAAGCCTCCTAATCTCGAGCTAAGGTGTAATGGTGTGTGTTTTAGTGCAAAAGTAAGGTAAATCACACTATTTGGTCCCAAAACACACACACACAAGGAGGGAGAAGGGAGATATAGATATATATGGATGTATATCAGAGAATATATGCCTAAGCTCTGGTTTTTGACCTAAAGTTGCTAACCCCAAACAATGGAGATGAATGTAAGTATATATAGGCCAAAAACTAAGCCAAAACTTAATGACTAAGTAAGGCCAAAGGGTTCAAGGGGTGCAAAGGGTTCCTAGCTTCCAAGGGAAGCTAAGACAGCTGGCCAAGCTTCTCCAAGAAGCTTGGCCAAGGGTTCAAGCTTCTAGAAGCTTCAAGGGGGTTCAAAAGGGCAAAGGGTGCAATCCCCCGTATGGGGAGTGGTGATGGTGCACTCCAGCTGTCACAGCTGGCATGCACCATCCCCTGGGGTGCAAAGGGTTCACGCCGGCCGTGCAAAGGAGTCACCGGCACAAAAATGTGCCGGCCGGCAGTGCAAAGTGCCGATCGGCACTGTATTCTAAGAAAAGAGTGCCGATGGCATTAAGAAAGGGCCGGTGAACAAGTGGGGCAGCCGGTGGGATTCAGGGATGGCTAACAAGCCTTCCCCTACCCTCAAATGCAAACACACAAGTGCTTGGTGCACAACCAAGCATAAAACAAACCGGTTGGGAGATCCTGAGGCACGGCGCGCAGTCGGGACCTCCGGGAACTCAAAACGAACACAATCATGGATAATCACCGGGTGTTCAAGCGGTGACGTCCAAGTCTTGAGGACGGTCAAAAATGGGGTGTCTACAGTTGCCCCTCTTTGACAGAACTCGGAAGTCATAACAATGACGGGAGTGAATGTCAAAGCCCAGAGACGACCCATTTTTGACAAGGCCGAAGGCTTGGACAAGCATACAAGGCAAACAAGATACGCGCCCGAGGGCAGGGGCAAAATGCAACTGAATATGCAAGAAGCCGAGCATAACTCATGAAAATGCAAAGGAAGCTGTAATGAAGCATACATGCGACAGTTATAAGCTAACATGCAATAGTCTACATTACAATGCAGAAAGGGTGTAAGAGAATTATGCAATTCTCAATACGTCTCACTCGAGAGGATAATACCTATGCGGCTTGTCTGGTTTCACCGGCCTCAAATGAGCCGTACATACAATATCGTGCCTGAAAAGAAGGCAAACTTAACAGGTGTGACATCGTTAGCAATATTCATAACAGTGCAATCAAAAGTGCGTGACAATTGTAATTGAACACATATAGTAAAGCAGAGCACGCATACAATGCAATGTGTATAGAGAATTGTAATTGAACACATGTAGTAAAGCAACGCACGCATACGGTGCAATGTGTATAAAAGATTGTAATTGAACACATGTTAGTAAAGCAGTGCACGCATACAAAGCAATGTGTATAAAAGATTGTAATTGAACACATGTTAGTAAAGCAGTGCACGCATACAAAGCAATGTGTATAGAAGATTGTAATTGAACACATGTCAGTAAAGCAATGCACGCATACAAAGCAATGTGTATAAAAGATTGTAATTGAACACATGTTAGTAAAGCAATGCACGCATACAAAGCAATGTGTATAGAAGATTTGTAATTGAACACATATCAGTAAAGCAATGCACGCATACAAAGCAATGTGTATAGAAGATTGTAATTGAACACATGTCAGTAAAGCAATGCACGCATACAAAGCAATGTGTATAAAAGATTGTAATTGAACACATGTCAGTAAAGCAATGCACGCATACAAAGCAATGTGTATAAAAGATTGTAATTGAACACATGTCAGTAAAGCAATGCACGCATACAAAGCAATGTGTATATAGGAACTTGAAATTGAACATGGTAAAACATGATGCTGAAATGCGACATACTGCAACACAGTATGTTTGAAATGATTCATGGAATTTACGAGATACAAAAGGATACGGGAAGGAGCGTCCTTCGCATGTACCAAGCATCGCTCACAAAGTCATGGCCTGAGGTCAACTCGAAGGTCCGTTTGCATTCTAAAAACGCAGTTTCTTGCACTGCCTTGAGTAATTGAAGATGCCAAACCACAATTGACCCGAATGAGGGCGCGGAAGGTACAACGACCGAAAGGGGAGGTTACTGGTGTCAATACCGATACTCTGCTACCCTGTTGTTTTCCTGCTTTACTTTCCTTTTTAACTAGGAGTTTAAGCACATTGCACTGCCTCAAGCAGGTTCTACTTTTTCGAAATCGCATATTTTTTCTTCTTTTTTAGAAATTCATGATAGAGATGAAACAACTATTTGCTCCAAAGGTGTTTCAATTGTATATTCTATGCATCGCATCGCGTGGCATCACACAACAATGTGACTGAAATTGAAACCGTGTTTTGAAAACAAGGCATCGCATCGTAATAATCAGGTAGTGAACCAACTACAACTCGATAAGCAAAACAAAGGCTCGGCGAACTAGTCGAATGCAAGTACAACTTGATAGACAAAGCAAAGACTTAAAGAGAGTGACATACAACTCGATAAGCAAATATACAATAACTCGATAAACAAATACGCGCGACTCGGCGGGAATCAATCACCGGAGAGTGCTGGAAGTGGTGGAATTCCCCAATATTCAGCATAAACAGCTTAGAAGACACAGGGGGAAGACCATCGGCTGGACACAAAGGTCATCGGCCGAGGAGAATGGTCATCGGCACATAATTTGGTCGGTCGGCACAAAATTATGGCCGGTCGGCACTATTTACTGCCGGTCGGCTGTAGACTATCTGCACCAGCAGAATGTTGACATGTGTCCTCCACTCAACCCTATCCTCCTCAAAAGGGTCTCAACTTCGTGGTTCTCTTCATTTCTACACTGATTTGCTCCAAATGGAAGAATTTCTTGCCCAAAATCTCGCAACTTGGATTAACAACTTGGATGGCTCGGAAAAGCTGAATTTCCGGGCTTTTGGCATAAATGCACTATTCACTTTGAGCCATACCCCGCTGCATTTTCCATTCCTCCATGCCGCGGCAAGGTTCTGGAACCCGGTAACACATGTCTTTAGCTTTAGCGGGCAAGAGGTGTGCCCCACTTTTAAAGATTTCCAAGTCTTAATGGAGTCCGGACGCGACGAGGAAATCCTACCTCAACTCAATTTTGGCCATGCCCAAGCCTTGGGGCGGATGTGTGGGCTTACTATGCATGACGCTCGGTCTCTGATTTGCGACGGGATGCTGGATATTCCGAGCTTGGTCTATCAGTTTTCGGGTGCCGGCGACCGACACGACCATCATTGGCAGGGCTTTCGACGGCATGCCCTCTGCTTGTGCATGTTATCCCATTATCTGTTTGCCTCAGGCTCTGGAGGTTCTAGCATTCGATTGATTGAGGTTGCTCAAGGCTTGAAGGAGGGCAAGAGTTGTATTGCCATGATCCTGGCTGAGACGTTGCTGGGTTTGGACGCCTTTTATCGCCGCGAGACCACTAGATTTGCGGGGAGTCCATTACTACTACAGGTAACGTTTCCCACCCAATCTCACATATATACTTGCTCGCATCACTCGGCTCTCAAGCTCGGTTTTTCTCACAAACCCCTTTTTGCTCACTTTTTCTCTCATCGTACATCTCTCTATTCTTTATTCTCTCATCTTCCAATCCCTCCCCAGGTATGGTTGATGGATAAACTGCAGGTTGTGGACTCTTGCCCAGCTTACTCGGCTCGCGGTTACTTCTTCAGGCAACGCTTAGTTGATGCCCTTGATGAGGATTGGTGGTTTGACTGGATGTGCAGCTTGTCCGCAGATCGCATTGCTTGGCGATGCCCTTGGCTCAATCTCCCAGCAATGAGCTATAGTATGTCCCAGCAGACCGGGATTCGACTGATTGGCTTGACTCATTGTGTATTCTATTTCCCATTCCGGTTCCAGCGCCAGTTTGGCCATGATCAGACCTGTCCACCGGAAGGGATAGAGTATCCGGCTACATTCTCGGCCCGAGGCACACATCTTGTTCGGCAGGCCGCGGCGTGGAGGACAAGAGAGCTTCTGGCCCCTGCTCCCATCTTCAGTTGCACTTTGTCTGATGAGTGCTGGGATTGGCTTAATAAGGAGGCACAGATTGGGCCTAACTTGGTGTCAGAGGCTTCGACTAGCTCTGGGAGGGGGCGCAGGGACACCTGACTCGACCATGCCCCAGATTTATTGCTTTATTAGTACTTTCAAGTTTTCTTTATGAGTGTAATAAAAAGCAACTTCAATTGTATGCGAGAGCAAGAGAACTCTGTTTGAAATCAATGAAATTGAAGGTTGTGGTACTGAAAATTTTCCGTTTTGGTCCAGAAATGGTCTTAGTTGTAAAAAGATTTATTTGAACAAAGTCATCTTCATTAAAACTTTTCACAGCTATCTTCGATATGGATCAGAACTGGACATGCCTGAAATTTGTCACTGAGAGGCGCAACCCCGGATCCTAGCAACTGGAAAGTTGCCCCTTGTTTGAATGGTACCGCGGTACTGTATGGCAACGGAAAATTGCCCCTAGTTTGAACAGCACTGTACCGGAGATTGCGATAAATGCTGATGGACAAAGATGACCAGGACGATCAAATGGACAAAGTTGATCGGGGAAAAGTTTATGGCTGAACTTCAGGATGAAGCTGCCTACGTATCCCAAAGATGGGAATCAAGCCTTACGTAGTTCAGGCTTGGGTTCACTCGAGTATTTTCACTCTCCTTTTGCGCTCTAACTTTTGCCAAGGCCGCCCTTTGCGGGTTTTCAACCTTGCGAGCTCAGTTTTTATATTTTCTAATTTTCTGTGCTCTGAATTTTGCCTAGGTCGCCCTTCCGGGTTTTCGGCCTAGCGAGCCTCTCAGGGATAATATTTCTTCAACTTGTCCATGTTGATCGGTTGGGAGAACTCTAGGCCATCTAGGTCCATCAGAACCACAGCTCCGCCTGACCAGATAGATTTGACGATATAGGGACCCGTCCAATTAGGTCTGAACTTGCCCCTTGGGTCGTGGATGGGAGCTCGATTGTCTTTGAGCACCAAATCTCCTTCTTTCAAATTCCTGGACTTAACTTTCTTGTTAAAAGCCCGGGCGATTCTGCGCTGATAACCTTGGACATGGTACAGTGCTTTCAGCCTTCTTTCATCAAAGAGCATGAGTTCCTCGAATCGACTCTGCTGCCAATCTGCCTCAGCTATCTGACACTCAGCCAGCACTCTCAATGACGGAACCTCAATTTCAATTGGTAGAACGGCTTCCATCCCATAGACTAGTGAATAAGGAGTTGCTCCAGTCGAAGTTCTAATCGAAGTCCGGTAGCCCCATAGAGCAAACGGCAGTTTATCTGGCCAGTCCCGGTAGGTTTCCACCATTTTCTGCAAAATGTGTTTGATGTTCTTGTTGGCGGCCTCAACTGCTCCGTTAGTCTGCGGCCGATATGTGGATGACTTGTGAAAAGCCACATTGTACTTCTCCAACAAATCAATCACCTCTTTCTTGAAGTGGGAACCATTGTCTGAGATGATCTCGTTCGGAACCCCATAACGGCAGATAATGTTGTTTCTGATAAACTTTGCGACATGCGAAGCTTTCAGCACCGCATAAGATTGGGCCTCGACCCACTTCGTAAAGTAATCTATTGCGACCAAGATAAACTCATGCCCATTCGACCCCTTCGGAATAACAGCTCCGATCACATCAATCCCCCAAACCGAAAATGGCCATGGCGACGTCATGTTGTACAGCTTTGATGGCGGGATATTCATACGGTTCGCATGGATCTGGCATTTGTGGCACCGCCGAACAAAGCCGATACAATCCTCTTCCATGGTAGACCAATAGTAGCCCTGTCTGAGGATCTTCCGTGCCAGCATTACTCCATTCATATGTGCCCCACATTCTCCTCCATGGATGGCTTCCATTAGGCGCTTCGACTCTTCAGCTTCTACACATAACTTGTGCATTCCCAGGTGACCTCTTTTGTACAATTTACCCCCGCAGATGATAAACTGAACAGCCATTCTTCTGATTGCCCTTTTGTCCTTGGCATTTGCCCCTGGTGGATACGCCTCTTTCTCCAAGAAGTTCCATATGTCGTAATACCAAGGGTTATTGTCCTGCACCTCATCTATGGCAGAGATTGACTCATATGCTGGCGCAAACTTTTGATCAATGATTACTGGACGCATCCGGACTCCGGACGGGATGTCTATCATGGAAGATAGAGTTGCTAATGAATCCGCGAACCTGTTATTCTCTCTTACTAGGTGAGTGAAATTTAGCTTTTCAAACCGAGGAATTAACAAATCCAAGGTCTGATGGTAAATTATCATCTTTTCCTCCTTGACTTTCCAGTCTCCTTTCGCCTGTGACACAACCAGGTTTGAGTCCCCAATGACGTCCAATCGCCTTGCCCCTAGTTCTAGGGCAGCTTCTAGACCGGCAATACATGCCTCATACTCTGCCTCATTGTTCGAGACTTTGAATCGAAGCTTAAATGCTAATGGGATACGGGAATCGTCAGGCGCTATCAGCAACACCCCTATCCCATACCCGTATTGATTTGACGCTCCGTCAAAGTACATTGTCCAAGTTTCATCTTCGATGTGCAGAATAGCTTCATCTGGGAACAGGTACTCAACCGCTTCATCCCCTTCAACCGGGTGGTCGGCAAGGAACTCCGCTACCGCTCTCCCTTTTACCGACTTGCGCGTCACATACTTGAGGTCAAATTCGGAGAGCAACAACAGCCAACGAGCTAGCCTACCCGTAAGTGCTGGTTTCTCGAAAAGATATTTGATGGGATCAAGTCGTGAAACCAACATTACAGAGTGAGCTAACAGGTAGTGCCGCAGCTTCCTGGTAGCCCATACCAAGGCCAAACAAGCTTTCTCCAGTGGAGTGTAGCGGGTCTCGTAATCCAGCATTTTCTTGCTCAGATAGTAGATGGCCCTTTCCACTTTATCTTCAGACTCTTGCGCAAGCATGCAGCCCATTGTAGTCTCAGTCACTGATAGATACAATATCAACGGCTTCCCCGGCTTTGGTGGCGACAACACGGGCGGATTCCGTAGATACTCTTTAATCTGTTCAAATGCCGCTTGGCATCGGCCGTCCCATTGGAACTTCTTTCCTTTCTTTAGAAGACCAAAAAGTGGTTCACAAGTTAAGGTTAGTTTTGAAATAAACCGCCTTATGAATTGCACTTTACCTAGAAAGCCGCGCACCTCCTTTTCAGTCATTGGTGGGGGCATTTCTAAGATGGCCTTGATTTTGGAAGGGTCGACCTCGATGCCCCTTTGCGTAATCAGAAATCCCAGCATTTTTCCCGCTGTAACACCAAACGTACACTTCTGAGGATTTAGCCGCAGCCGAAATTCTCTGACCCTTTGGAAAAACTTTTGTAAGGCGGTGTAGTGGCCCTCTCTTTCTTTAGACTTGACAATCATGTCGTCCATGTACACCTCGACCTCTTTATGGATCATATCGTGCAATATTGTTGTTGCAGCCCGTTGATATGTCGCCCCAGCGTTCTTCAACCCAAACGGCATCACTCTGTAGCAATATGTTCCCCACGGGGTGGTAAAAGCAGTCTTCTCCCGGTCTTCGGGTGCCATCACTATCTGATTATATCCTGAGAAACCGTCCATGAATGAGAGCAACGCATGCCCCGCTGTGAAATCTACCAGCTCATCGATATGTGGCAAAGGAAAATTGTCCTTCGGACTAGCTTTGTTCAAATCCCTGAAGTCCACACATACCCGGATTCTGCCATCTTTTTTCGGTACCGGAACAATGTTGGCCAACCAAGTTGGGTATTTGGATACCAGCAGGAAGCCTGCATCAATCTGCTTGGTGACCTCTTCCTTGATCTTAATGGCCCAATCAGGGCGGATCCTCCGGAGCTTCTGCTTGATGGGTCGGGCCTCGGGGTCAAGAGGGATCCGGTGCTGTACAATCTCAGGATCGATTCCAGGCATGTCTTCGTAGGACCACGCGAAAACATCTTTGAAATCTTTTAATAAAGCGACTAAGCGCTCGCGTTCCTCCGAAGACAACGTGGACCCGATCTGGACCAGCCGCGGGTCCTTCTCAGTACCAATGTTCACGGTAGTGATTTCATCCATTCAGGGTTTAACAAACCTCTCTTGCTCTTGTTCAATTAGTCGTTGCAAAACCGGAGGAATTTCGTCCTCGTCGTTTTCATCAAAATTTTGAAAGTCTTGGTTTAAGCAATAAATCAAAGGCACAGAAAAGTACTCGGAAACCACAGTCACCTCATTCTCATTATGTACTTCCAAACCACCCAATTCTTCTGTTACAACAGACTCGAAAGAGAAAGAAAAAGACGACCTGGGCAGGACTGTGGCATCCGGGTTATCACCCCCAGGAATACCGGACTCAGACTCAGTTGAGCTGGAACCTGATTCCGACTCACAAGACTCGGTGGAATCAGATTCCGGCTCACTACCTGACCCGGTGCTGCTAGATAAGAATCCCTCCTCGTACTGCCAAGTGAGGGAGGGTGCGATGGATGCATCCAAAATAGCCGATTGTAGGCCCGCGGCCGTTTCATCTCCGATCATAGACACCGAGGAGTTATCCCCCAAGCACAACTGGTCGATCGAAGGATCTGATAGTAGACACGCCAGTGCTACCCCCATTTCAAGTTCTGCGTCCTCAGACTCCATTCCCCTGCTCTGCTCAATCTTGACCATCGAGTCTGTTTGCTCTTCAGCAACATCATTCCCAGATATTTGTAAGTCAAAGAAGATTTCGAAACCCGGCACGCGCTTCTTCTCTGCGTTCAACCACGGCTCCGGAAAACCACAGAACGGAAAGTCCTCCCCCTCCCGGACGAAGCGTCCGTTCAGGGTGTCCCGGATGGGCCGGTGCATCAACTCGAAAGGTCTTCCCATTTGTTTTGCTTTGGCTCTCCTAGCCATTTCTTTTCCTCTTCTCACCCAATCTTCCTTAGTGGGCAGATAACCCAAACCGAAGGTGTGGGGATTGTGCGGCACTCCGGCCAATGCTGCAACGCCTTTGCGGCCGCTCTTCCCTAATCCCATCCCGGGGACATGTTGGAGCTTGTTCATGAGATACACTGCCTGGGCACTAACATAGATCCCTTCGTTAACGGCCATGATGTTTTGTACAACCCGAGCCTCAGCTAGGGTAAATCCTGATATGAACACATCTTCCATGCCATGCTCGATTTCTAGAACAGGCGTGGATACCTCCGGTGGTGGGTGGATTGATGAGTTTCCAAAGACAATGGCTACTCCCTTTCCATAGGGG
Organism: Camellia granthamiana; assembly: GCA_036172215.1. NCBI lineage: Eukaryota > Viridiplantae > Streptophyta > Magnoliopsida > Ericales > Theaceae > Camellia > Camellia granthamiana. Next base: position 174,804 of record JAXFYN010000319.1, on the reverse strand, counting down.
TATTTCACCATCTGATGCAAAGTAGACGATACTACCTTCACCTGATGCAGCCACGACCGCCCCAAAAGCAAGTTGAAAGTCGCAGGCACTTCTAAAACATGGAAATCTATCTCATGCTGGCCCGGCCCGACCTTTGTCTGAACTTTTACGGTTCCCATCACTTCTCTACTTGTGTTGTCATACGCCCGAATGACCTGGGTTGTTGGTACGAAATTTGCAGTTTTCAAACCAATTGCGTATGCCGTTCTTGCCGGGCAGACGTTGATGGCGGGCCCAGTATCAACAAGTACCACCGGTATCCATTTATCCCTACACTCCACAGAGATGTAGAGGGGCTTGTTATGGTCTGCCCCCTCGGGTGGCAATTCCTTGTCGGAAAAGGTCAGCATCGGGGTGGCTCCCCCTGGAAAGACCAATCCCACCAGCTGCTCTGGTGTGGTTTCTATTGAAAGCTTTGCTTTGTCCATGGCTGATAAGACAGCCTCCCTATGCACCCGCGATGCCATGAGCAGTCCCCATATAGAGATGTCTGCCTGTATCTTTTTAAGCTGTTTGAGCACAGCCTCCTCTTCAAGTTGCTTTTCCTTTTGCTTTTCAGCCTCTCTGTCCTTCCCAGAAGCCTCTGGCTGATCTAAGTGCGGAGGTTTGAAATACCGCCCGCTCCGTGTCATGTGATCTATCTCTCCAAGGTACCAAGTGTCATCGGGTTGGTTGTTTCCCCAATCCTCGTCTGTATGGGCAAGGCATAAATCTTCATCCTCCCACCACATTCCATCAGCAGCCGGCAAACACCTGTCCGGCTCTGGTATGACTGTTCTTGTGCTCGCAGCACCTTCCATCCACATACCTGCAGTATTCTCGGTTCCGGTGCACACCGCAGTTTCAACTCCCACATGGGCCTTTGCCTTCCTGATTCTCTCGGAATCTTCAAAACTTACTTGTTCCGACATGACTGACTGTTCAAGAATCCCTGTACTCAAAATATTCCAATCTCGAGCGAAATTCTTAACACCGGCGCTCTCCGGCGATGCTCTTTGTTCTTCGACCCTTCCGGCCGTCACTGATATTCTCGACCCCGTTGAGCCCTGTTCTAACTGCAATTCTCCTATCACATCAGGTTGATCGTCCAACCACCCGGTAACTTCTGCTGAATTCTCATAATCGAACCATGCGACTGCCATATCCTCTGGATCTTGGTCACTGTAAAACTGGAGATTGGCAAGGCCCCCCCCCCCACAGCGGTTACATCATCTGCTTCCTGTGCTAGATTATCTCCTTGAATTACACACAGTTCTCCTCTTGTTGGAAGTTCCACAACTGGCGCATCCTGGCCTATTGACACAATGTAGTCGCCCGGACTATACGTTTTCTCAACACAGATTCCAAATCCTGCAGACTCTGGTTCAACAACCCGTTTTTCCTTTAGAATCTCCTCTCTCCTGTTCTTGGTGGTCACCGCCGTTGGCTTGGGTTGGGTCATGGAGATGTCCATCATGCACAAGTCTGTGCGATTGGGAAGAAACACCTCCGGTTTAGGCAGGTGGGTAGGTGTGATATAGATACTAGGGTCGTAGAACACGTCCCCGGTATGGATGAAATTGAGTCTTTTGGGCAGTGGAGCTTGGTTATGTGTGGGGAGAGGGTTTGTAGTAACGTTGGGTTTCTCCGGAGGCAGAATCACCCCGTTATCGATGAGATCTTGAATTTCATGGCGTAACCGATAGCACTGGTCGGTGTCGTGACCGTGCTGTTGGTGAAACGCACAATACTTGGCTGGGTTATGGGAGAGGAAGTTTTTCTGGTAGGGGCCGCGGCTCCAGGGGCTTCAGATGCCCTTTTTTGATCAAAACCCCCAGAGCTTTGGATAGGGGCATATAAAGTGGGGCGAAGGTTCTGGTGTTTCTGGGTGGGTATTTGGTTGTTTGCGGGTTGCTTCCGAATGCACCGGAGAATGGTGAAGCTGCTCTATTTCTTGGAGGGGGGTTGGCGGTGACCATGCTCACTTCCTGAGCTCCTGCAGTCGTAACGCCACTCGGGCCTGCATTGCTACTGCGATTGAAAGTTCGTCGAGGTTGCTCCCGGTCGTTATCGATCAAGCCTTGCTTCAAGGCATCCTCAATCTGCACCCCCATTTCATGGAGGTCAGAAAAAGTAGGAAAGGGGAGTACTATCATCTTTTGCATCAATTTCGGCTGAAGATTGCGCACAATCATCCGAATTTGGTCTTTGTCCGTAGGCCTCAAAGTCATCATTGAAGCCTTGGCCCTCCATCTGGTTACAAATTCTGAAAAACTCTCCTTAGGTTCTTGCCTAGTCGTCTCGAGATCACGAGTCGTAATCTCAATCTGTGTATTGTACGAGTATTGCGCGATGAAGGCCTCAGCCATTTCATCCCAATTTCTCTTGACGTCATCTTCCAACTTGGCATACCAGATGGCCGCCACACCTGACATAGTTCGGCCGAATAAAGATAACTTTTGAAGCCTACTGAGGCCCATCGGCCTTAGGATGTCCGAAAATAGTCTCAAGTGCACCATGGGATCCCCGGACCCATCAAATCGATCAATATGAGGCATTTTGAATCTGTCAGGCAGCGTCACAGCTGCGTCGGTGTAACCATCTTCAATGTCGGGGATAGTCTTGACCCCTTGGGACCTTTTGAACAACTTTCAAGCTTGCTCAATTTTAGTGCGGTGGGATCAGTCTCGAACTCGAAGGGAGAGTCCGGCAGGTTGGTGGGTGTTTTTTGATAGCTGAGGCTGATTTGAGGTGGGGCTGGAGGTGGGGGTAGTCCCGTGGGCAGTTCCGTATCAGTCTGAACATTGGCTGTCTCCCCAAGGTTTGGAGTTCCTGGTGGGGGAGGAACTTGATGCGAAACAGATGCTCCGGTTTGCTGTTCCAGTCTGGCAATGGTCTCTGCCTGTTCTCTCACAACTGTGGCCTGTTGCCTGGCGAAATCTGCCTGACGGACGGCATCCTGCTGCATTGCTTTCATACTCTCTTGGAGGTGGCGCACCATCTCTTCCAAACTAGCCATACTATCCTGCTCTGGTTGAATTGTCGGTATATATTCTTCCTCTGTTGGTGACACGGAATCCTGATCCCTACTGAACACGGGTGGGGTAGATAAGGCCCCTCTGAACTGACTGCTGTACTGATGTCCTCTGCCTGACTGACCTCCGCCTAGTAACCGGGGGTAGTGAGTAGTACACTGGTTGTCCGTCTATCAGATCCTCAGATCGAAGGAGTCGACGTCCTCTGATCCAGAGTGCTTGGGGAGTATCTACTGGGTCAGAAGCAATCGTGCCCAACTACCTAGTAAAAAGATAAATAAAGCGTATAAATAACGGAAAATCGGACAGCACAACGACGTAAAATAAACATACAACACACGATTGGATATCACAACACACTGCCAGTGAACTGGATACACCGTTTCTCAAATATTTGATCACTGTTTCTGAATCATTGCCCCCAAGTCTGAATCTGGTACCCACAGATAACTGATTCCCCAAAATACTGCGACTGGTACCCTCAGGCCGAATACCAAGACTTGCAAACTGATATGCGCATTCCTTGTAGAGATACACTCTAAAAGCACATAGCATGTAAAAGAGAGCCAAAACACCCCTATGTTGGGATAGGGTTTCCCTGTCCTATTTTGTCAGGAGCTAGGGTTTCACTACGCACGCAGCGGTTTCAAACAACTTAGCATCGGGTAAGCAACCTGTCCTAGTTTGGAATGGTCACTATGGATCTCGATATGCACTAGGTCGAATGGTCAAAAAGGGTGCCCCGGTAAAACTGGGTTTGTGTTCCCATGCTGTCAGAGCCCATAACCGGTCAGCCTTATGGTCATGCCTTGACAAGACAAGCCTCCGGCAAACCGTTCAGGAATGGCAGATGGCAAACACTGTGTTCCTAGGCGCACCAATGCACATGCAATGCAAAGAAACACATAAGTGTAATCAAAACAGGATATCACGAGTTCGAGTCAAGCTCTCTAAAATCCCCAGCAGAGTCGCCAGAAACTGTAGACGTCCCCGAACGCATCCCGGGCGAGGGAGTGCGAGTCCCCCCCCCCCCGTTCTGGTTCGATATTGGGTCACTACAGTTCGAAGGACTCAAAATGTCACGGTTCTAAATCTGAACCAAAGAGTCCAACTCTGGCAAATCGTTTTGAGAAAAACAGATTTTTGAAAAAGAAGTGCCAAACATGGACTGCTTTGCCAGATTACAGAGTCGCCACCTAAATATTTTTAAAATGGGAAATTTAGGAAACCCTGACTCGGTGCCAAAGGCCACGTGTCCGTCATAACCAAAGTGATCCTTGGCTCGGGAGCTTGGGTACGATCGGGGAAGGTCAGCTATGAGCACCCCCTTTCGCCCGGTCCGAAGACCGGCCTCTACTAACCATGATATCCAATTTGAAAACCTTATGTGTTCTTGTTCCGGTTATTAGCCTAGAATTGCTACGTTATGCGCACAGCAAACGAGTATAGACTAGATTGACTAATTTGGAAACAAACATTGCATATCCGTTCGTTTTGAAAATGCTTTGGGATTTGCTACCCGCAAGTAGGCTAAACACGGATTTCAACGAGTTTTCCCAACTCAAGCAATCCAACCTCCACCCACAGGCATTCAAACAGTTTGACACATAAGCATTTAGCCGCATGGTAAGGCATACTGTCATGTTAACATTCACACGCATGCGATATGCTAAAGCATAAAAGCTCACCTAGTACTCCAAGCCAAAACAGAAGCTTATTAGAAATCCATGCATGGACCTAAGCATACTGAAATGTCTAACGCAACACATGCAAAGATGTAATCTAGGCAGGCTCGGCTATCCTAGACATGGGCATGTGAAATGCTACAACTAACACGTATTCAATTTGGAATTGAAAGTACGATGCAGTTTGCATGATGTGCCGAGCCCGATGTATGTAAACAAATACATGAATGCACGCATGCTATCATAAGGTATGCTAATATAGAAATGCCCTAATCTACCATCATAAGCAGGTAAATAAAAGGGATAGAAAGAAATGGGGATTGGAAGACATACACCCACTCACGCACACTTATTACAATTATGCCCTCACTCGGAGGGACCAAAATAATAATACAGTCCAAAGAATAAATGAATAAATATTACAAATTCTAATTACTAAAATTAAATTAAACAAATAAAATAAATGGGGCCTCGGCCCTACCTCGGAATGCGCGAATGATGCATGCTCGTCGCGACTCGCCCGGAAAACCCGTGTCATGGCATTGCTGCTTCTGTTTTTACTGCCCTGCCTCTCCAAAAATTCCCAAAGTTCGGGGATACCTTCCAAGTGGTCTGAAGTACCCCACCGGCTGGGGGAAGAGCTCATCGGCTTCTGAAATTGACCACCGGCTGCATGTGGTTGTTATCGGCACAAACAAAGTGCCGATCGGCACATTAAACTGCCGGCCGGCAGAAAGTCCCTGCAGCAGACAGATTGACAGCAGCAGCAAGACAGCAATGCAAGGCATGGGTTTTGGGGGACATGTAAGCATGGTCATTGCCTCCTATCATGCTTGGGGATTCAAGGAGGTAAGACTCTTGGTTTTTGGGCCACCAATGGTGCATTTGATACATGATAGCCCAAAGAACCAAGATTGCTATTTTGATGTGAAGATGCATGCAACGCAAACAAATGAAGACTAAGTCCCTATCATATGGAGATCAAGGGCCTTAGGGACTTGAGGATGGAGACAAGTTTCACCACTCAAGTGTGAACTCCTCTCAATCTTCATGCTTGGTTTGACAACCCCAAACCAAACCATGGAATGCAACTCATGCAACATGGCTCAAATGCAATGCAACCTATCATGTTAAGCATGCAAAGAGCTAAAGTATGCAAGGTACAAATGTCATGCAACATGGACCAATTAAGCATGGAACTAGCATGTATACTAGGTTTCATCAATCAAACATGCAACAACCATGATATGAGCATGCGAAGGTGGACTAAGCTCAATGAGGCAGCCCTCAAAACTCCCTAAATCAGTGGCAAAACATGCCTCAAAACATGAACAAAATGCTACACAAGCATGCAAGCCATAAGGCTCAAGGCTAAGGCACGAAGTGAGACATTGAACCACCACTTAACAAGACCAAACATGGCACATGTGAGGCAACCAAAACAGGTTTCTAGCATACACAATAGCACCCAAACCCCCTTCATGGCATCCCCGAAAATGCACTAAACATGTAAGCATGCAAAGGCCTACTTTAAAGCATACAAGAGCACACCCTTAAAGCATGAACTAAGCCACATATGCCAACATACAAACATGACTAATGGACTGAAATAGGGTCTAATATGATGCCAAATCGTGAGATAAAGACAAGTTAAGCATGCTAGAACTCCATACAAGCAAGGCCTACAAGCCAACAAGCAAGGCAACCATGCTAAGCATGCCAAACATGGTCAAAACAGTGGCTCACAGCCCTTATACATGACAAGATGATACTCATATCTTCATGAAATCAAGCTAAAACATGCGAGAAATACGGCTTAGACATATGGCATGCTTTTAGGCATAAAAGAGCATTTCAAAGGAAGTATGAGAAGCATGTTAGAGGCTATAATTCCAACCAAAAACAGAGATCAAACATGACCTAAAACAGCCCAAAAAGTCCTGAAATGAAGCCAAATGCAAACATGCACACATGCTATGCTATGAGCCCAAAACAAAGGCAAATAAAGGACTAAGGGGAGAGGGGTGTCTCTCCCCTAAATGAGGCTCGAAAATATCATCCTCACCACTGAAAACCCACTGGTTTTCAGTGGGGAGAAGGTCAAAAACACCAAGCTAGACAATGCTCCAAGAAAAGGGCACAAAAAGACCAAAACAAGGCCTAAAAGAGTGAGGCCTCAATCAAATGAAAAAGAGACCTTAATGAAAGTTCTAGAGCAAGCAAAAACAAGGTTTTTTTATGTTAAACACAAAGCCAAAATCCCAAGACAAAAGGGGTAGAAAGTAGTTGCAAGAATGGGGAAACTAAAGTGGTGTTCTTACCCTTGAAGATCCAATGAAGAACAAAGGTTGCAGCCCTCCTCTAATGCTCAAAACCAGTCCAAAACCACCTCAAACAACCTTCCAAGCCTCCTAATCTCGAGCTAAGGTGTAATGGTGTGTGTTTTAGTGCAAAAGTAAGGTAAATCACACTATTTGGTCCCAAAACACACACACACAAGGAGGGAGAAGGGAGATATAGATATATATGGATGTATATCAGAGAATATATGCCTAAGCTCTGGTTTTTGACCTAAAGTTGCTAACCCCAAACAATGGAGATGAATGTAAGTATATATAGGCCAAAAACTAAGCCAAAACTTAATGACTAAGTAAGGCCAAAGGGTTCAAGGGGTGCAAAGGGTTCCTAGCTTCCAAGGGAAGCTAAGACAGCTGGCCAAGCTTCTCCAAGAAGCTTGGCCAAGGGTTCAAGCTTCTAGAAGCTTCAAGGGGGTTCAAAAGGGCAAAGGGTGCAATCCCCCGTATGGGGAGTGGTGATGGTGCACTCCAGCTGTCACAGCTGGCATGCACCATCCCCTGGGGTGCAAAGGGTTCACGCCGGCCGTGCAAAGGAGTCACCGGCACAAAAATGTGCCGGCCGGCAGTGCAAAGTGCCGATCGGCACTGTATTCTAAGAAAAGAGTGCCGATGGCATTAAGAAAGGGCCGGTGAACAAGTGGGGCAGCCGGTGGGATTCAGGGATGGCTAACAAGCCTTCCCCTACCCTCAAATGCAAACACACAAGTGCTTGGTGCACAACCAAGCATAAAACAAACCGGTTGGGAGATCCTGAGGCACGGCGCGCAGTCGGGACCTCCGGGAACTCAAAACGAACACAATCATGGATAATCACCGGGTGTTCAAGCGGTGACGTCCAAGTCTTGAGGACGGTCAAAAATGGGGTGTCTACACAGGGTTTCCTAAATTCCCCCAAAACAAAATATTTAGGTGGCGACTCTGTATCTGGCAAAGCAGTCCATGTTTGGCACTTCTTTCAAAAAAATCTGTTTTCCAAAACGATTTGCCGAATTTGGACTCTTTGATGATTTATCGGTCTTGCATTGCACTTTGCGAGATTAGATACAGGACCGTTACTTTGAGTCCTGAACTGTAGTGAGCCCAAATGAACAAAACGGGATTCCCTCCTGGGACGTTCGGGGACGTCTACAGTTTCTAGTGACTCTGCTGGGGAGTTAGAGAACTTGACTCGAACTCATGATATCTGGTTTTGTCTACACTTATGTGTTTCTTTGCATTCCATTTGTATTGGTGCGCCTAGGACACCGTGTTTGCCGTATGCTATTCCTGAACGGTTTGCCGGAGGCTCGCTTTGCGAAGCGTGCCATAAGGCTGACTGGTTGCGGGCTTTGCTACGATGGGAACACAAACCCCGGTTTTTACCGGGGCACCCTTTTTGACCATTCGACCTAGTGCATATTTGGAATCCATAGTGACCATTCCAAGCTAAGACAAGTTGCTTACCCGATTATAGGTTGTTTGAAACCGCTGCATGCGTAGTGAAACCCTAGTTCTTGACGAAATAGGACAGGGAAACCCTACCCCAACATAGGGGTGTTTTCACTCTCACTTGCTTGCTTGCTATGTGTTTTTAGAGTGCGTTCTCTACAGGAATGCATGTATCAGTTTGCAAGTCTGGGTGTCAGGCCTGAGGGCACCAATATTTGGGAATCAGTTTACCCAAGGGTATCAGATTTGAGGCAGAATTTTGGGGCAGAAATCAGTAACGAGTGCAGTCATTCAGCTATGCCCATATCTGTTCTAGTGAAATCAGGCTGAGATGCTCTCTGTTTTCTCTTTTGCTAGGTAGTCGTGGAACTATAGCTTAAAAGGCTCCAATATCCCCCGGTACATTGGGGTTGTGCTGATAGACTTTGTCAGGTCAGAGATTCAGTTCAAGGGCAAATCAATGTTCCTTCGCTAGAGGCAGGGTAAAAAGGCCAGTCAGGCACAAATCATCAGTTCAACAGTCTTCGGATCAGCCGTCTTTATCCGTCTCACTTGTGTGCAGTTGGGTTGAGATATCTGCTTTTACCACAGAGATAGATATACCAGTCAGTCAGCTGGAACAGCAGAACATGGCAGGGATGGAGGAAATGGTGCACCAACTCCAAGAAAGTATGAAACTCATGCAGGAGGACGCTGCACGTCAAGCGGAATTTGCCAAACAGCAAGCTATGGTCATGACCTAGCAGGCAAAGCTAATTACCCGGCTACAGCAGTAAACCGGAGCATCAGCCTCACATCAAGCTCCTCCCCCACCAAGGGTCCCACTACCCGGGGAGACACCAAATGTCCAGAATACCCAGGAGGATACAGACATCCCGACAGGGCCAGCTCCGCCCCCAATTCTACCTCAACTATCCAAGGCACCTACGCCTGTCAACCAACCGGACTCTCCCTTTGAGTTCGAGGTGGACCCTACAGCATTGAAGTTGAGCAAGCTTGAGAAGTTGTTCAAGAAATCCCAAGGTGTGAAGTCCATCCCGGACATCGAGGATGGGTATACCGACGCAGCCGTGACGCTGCCGGACAAATTTAAGATGCCACATATTGACCACATTGACGGGTCCGGGGATCCCATGGTGCACTTACGGCTGTTTTCAGACATATTAAGGCCATGGGCCTCACCAGACTACAAAAGCTTTCATTGTTTGGTCGGACCCTGTCGGGTGTGGCGGCCATATGGTATGCAAAACTAGAAGACAATGTTAAGAGGAATTGGGATGAGATGGCCGAGGCTTTTGTCGCTCAGTACTCCTATAATACACAGATCGAGATCACAGCCCGTGATCTCAAGACGACTAGGCAGGAGCCTAAGGAGAGTTTTTTCTGATTTCGTAACCCGGTGGAGGGCCAAGGTCTCAATGATGACCACTAGGCCCACTAACAAAGATCAGATTCGGATGATTGTGCGCAATCTCCAGCCCAAGCTTATGCAGAAAATGATTGTTCTCTCCTTCTCCACCTTTTCAGATTTACACGAGATAGGGGTGCAAATTGAGGACGCTATGAGGCAGGGCCTCATTGACCCGAAGAAGGAGCAGCCCAGGAGGGCACTTTTCTGCAGTTCGAATGCGACCACCAATGGTGATGCAGCTGCAAGATCTTCTGAAGTGGGTATGGTCACCACCACCACATCAAAAACAACTACCCCATTCACCGGTGCGTCCGGAAGTAGCTCGCAAAAAACCAAATATCCACCTCGAGTCAAAAGGGTTTTTATCCCACTTTATATGCCTTTGTCAAAGGCTGTAGAGGCCTTACTCCGGAAGGGATATCTAAAACTGTTGGAACAACGGCCTCTACCCGATCCTCTCCCTCCAAAGCATGACCAGATTAAGTACTGTGCCTACCATCAATAAACCGGTCATGACACTGATAGTTGCTTTCGTCTGCGCCATGATGTACAGGATCTATTTGGCAACAGGGGTCATTGCCGCACCAGTCTTGCAAAGTCTATCGGCACTTGATCAGTGAACTTATGGGGGATAATGTGACTATGTGATCGGGGGATGAACCACCTGTGGGTGGCACTCAGTTTACTCTAGATGTGGCGTATGGCATGCACTGTTTTGAGCATTTGTGAATGCTGGTTTTTGTGCTTTCTGATTCGGGTATTGAGTCAGTTTTTGTTATGTCGTTTAGAGTCTGTCCCGTTATATAGAGTCAGCCTTTTTATACTGAGTCAGTTGGGTCTGTCTTGTTGTATTGAGTCATTCTTGTTTTGTTAGAGTCGGGTGATCCCGGGGGCATTACCTCGGATATCACTATTTTGTTTTGTGTTTGTTTTTTCGCTTTCTTTTGAGTCTGTCTCTGATGGGGAGCCAGTTACACCAGAAGATCTAATTGAAACAGCTGTGGTTTTCATGCTTTTGTGCTTATTTCTGCTTTGAGCCTGTTGTGACAGCAAACTTGAATGAAACGGCAGTGCATTTCACCTGCTCTTTTGTGCCTTGAATTCATTACATCGACCTAAGTTTTTCAAAAACTCTTTTTGAACACTGCGGTGAAAACGAAGAGAGAGGAATTCCTCGGGTTTTGCAAATTTTGATCAATTGGGAGAAAGAGAGGCATGCTAAGCCATTAATGAATGAGATCATGCTTGTTAGTGTGAGTACTGGGAAGGATCCTGGCTTGATCCAGATTCGTTCTACACTGTCTTCAGCACGAGCGATTTGTCGCTTTCTTAAAAGATTTCAAAAAATGTTTTGCGCGGTCCTGCGAAGACCTGTGTAGAATCGCTCTTGAGATTGTGCAGCCTAGGATCGCTCTCAACCTCGAGACTCGACCCCTTACTTTCGAACCTTGAACTTAGATTCAGAATGTTCAATGGTCAACCACAATGTGAGGCCTATGTGGCCGAATCAGAAGCAGCCCTCGAACTAGGGGCAGGGAAGTCAGATCAAGAAGATCAGATGTCGTCAAAAAAAGCTTGCAAAGCTAGATTAGAAGCACCACTCGAACTAGGGGCAAAAGATGCCAAATTGTGCTCGAAGAGTGTAGACGTCCCCGAACGCCCTAGGAGGGAATTCCCGTTTCGTTCATCTTGGGTTTACTACAGTTCGGACTCAAATTGTCACGGTTCTTAATCTGAACCAAAGAGTCCAAATTCGGCAAATCGTTTTGAGATAAACAGATTTTTAGAAAAGAAGTTCCAAACATGGACTGCTTTGCCAGATACAGAGTCGTCACCTAAATATTTTTTAATGGGGGAATTTAGCAAAACCCTGACTCGTTTGCCAAAGGCCACGTGTCTGTCATCACCAAAGTTGCCTCGGCTCGGGAACTTGGGTTCGATTGGGGAAGGTCAGCTATGAGCACCCCCTCTCGCCCGATTCGAAGATCGGCCTCTACTAACCATGATATCTCGTTTTTGAAAACACATGCGTTCTTATTCCGATTAATTAGCTAGAATTACTATGTGATGCGCATAGCAAAACAAGTATAGACTAGATCGCCTAATTTGGAACGAAGCATTGCATATCCGTTTGTTTGGAAAATGTTTTGAGATTTGCTACTCGCAAGTAGGCTAAAACACGGATTTCAATGAGTTGTCCCAACTCAAACAATTCAACCTTCACTCACAGGCATTCAAGCAGTTTATATCACATAAGCATCTAGCCACATGGTAAGCATGCTGTCATGTTAACATTCACACTCATGCGAGATGCTAAAACATAAAACACTTACAGTGTATTCCAAGCCAAAACAATAAACATGTTAGCAATCATGCATGATCCAAGTTCATGTTAAGATGGCTAATGCAACGCATACAGAATGTCACTAGAATAGGCTCAGCTAATCCTAGGATGGCATGTGGGATGCAACAAGTAGCACGTATTCAATTTGGAATTGAAATACAATGCAGTTAGCATGATGCGCCGAGCCCGGTGCATGCAATACTGATGAATGATGCACGCATGCATAGCATAAGGTATGTTAATTTAAATGTGTCCTAATACTAACCATCGAAAGCAGGTAAGTAAAAGGGAGAAAGAAGTGGGGTTTGGAAGACATGTACACACGCACCCACACTTATTACAAATACGCCCTCACTCGTAGGGACCGAAAGAATAATACAGATTTAACTAACCTACGAGTTAATTAAATATTACAGACCAATTAAACTAGTTAAGTAAATTAACTAATCTAATAAAACAGTAAATAGCCTCAGGAAGAGGGCCCAATGCAATGCGGGCTCGGCTCCGCTCGGAAGTCCACTGCCATGCACAAGTTGCCTCTATTTTCCCTGCTCTACTCCTCTGATCATTGCAAAATTCCCAATACGCACTCCATGAACCCTGTGGGATGCCACCGGCCAAGGGAAATGGTCACCGGCCAAAGGGAATGATCACCGGCCACTGGTTAAGCTATCGGCCACCCATTGTTGGTCAGTCGGCACTAAAGATGGCCGGCCGGCCAAACCTTCCTGCAGAATCCTATTTTGACAGCAGTAGAGGGCAAAACAAGGCATAGCAATGCATTCCAAGCAAATGTGTGCACCAACACATCCCTTATCATGTTTGTGACTCAAAGGGACATGGTTCTCGATTCTCGGACCACCAATCGCGCATTTCCATGCATGATGGCCCAAGGAACCAAGTTATGCACTTTGATTTCAAATGAAATGCAAACCAAACAAACAAATGGGCTCAACTTCTATCCCTTGATTTCAAGAGACAAGGCATGCATGCCAATGCAATGCAATCTAGGCATGTAAACTAGGCATGCAATATGAACATGAAGGCAAGTAGGCTAGGCACACAACCTAAGCTAGCAAGCGTGCAAGCATGTAATGGCTATGCTAATGCTCAACATGCAAGATGTAATCTAATCATGCAAGTGTGTAAGGCATACAACATGTTATGCAACCTAATCAAGGAAATGCATGCCAAATGCAAATGTTACTTAAACATGCAACAACAACACATGGTAAGTCAAATATGCAATCAACACACAAGGTGAGCATGCCACAACATGCAAAGGAGGGACTTACACTAAGGAAATGGGGGCCAAATGCACACACAAGCATGCATGCAAACATGGTCCATTACTTAGGCATAAAAGAGCAACTTCTAAGCGCACTTAAAAAAGGCTAAACATGGACACATAGCATGCATAGAAAGCTCTGAAAATCATGTTATAAAGGTGCCAAACCAAGTAAACAAGACAAGCTAAACATGCAACAATGGTCCAAGATTCAAGGAAAGCCTAAGGGGCTTAAACCATGGCTAAGTCAAACAAGCCTCACAAAGCTAAAAGGACTTAAAACAGGTCCAAGGCAGACCTAAATAAAGCTAAGGACACACCTAGATGGCATCTAGGTGGTCTAAACATGCAAGCATACAAAAGAGGCCACACATGGAGCATAAGATGACAACCTTATAAAGCATTAAAGGGACATCAAATGCAAGCATACAAGCATGCCATGAGGACTGAAATGATGCTATAAGTGGTTCTAAGCCACTGAAATGATGCAAGGATAGCATGCTAGAAGGTCCGGTACTTAAGGCCTACAAGAGGAATTACATGGTAGCTATACAAAGCGAAGCATGGATGACCCAAAATGACCAAAAACAGACCTCAAGCACACTAAAACAAGCATAAAAGCTTCACAAAGCTAGGCCAAAACACATGAGCATGGTAGTCTAGATGATAGGCACATGTTAAGGTAAATCATGGCATTACAAGACATGTATGCTAAACAAGCATTGTGTGCCTAAACCAACTTACAACAGTGCTAAAACATAGCAAGATAAGCACAAATATCAGTTAAGGCATGGCCAACATACGCTTAAACAAAGTGCTCACATATGAGGCTTAAATGGCCCTTTTCAAGGACAACAAGGAGATGGGGTGGCCCTCTCCTTCTTAGGACCCTAAACCACCATCCTCACCACTGAAATCCCTCAAGATTTTAGTGGTGAGGAGGCCCAAACAAAGTGGTCCCGGAGCTCACCAAAATAGCACAAAAAAAGGGGGGCCTAACAAGGCTTAAGAGGGGTCAAACAGCCCCAAACAACAAAATACTCTTAAACAACTATTTAAAGCACTCAAAAACAAAACTTTTATTAGTTATATACAAAGCTCAAAAACAGTTGCAAGGTAGGTTAAAAAGCTATGCAAAAATGGGAAATAAAGGGTGAAGTTCTTACCCTTGATGACCCTCTTCACAAACAATGCTCCAGCTGGTTCTTCAAGCTTGAATCCACTCAAGAACACCAAGAACAGCTCCTCAGCACCTCAGTAGCCAAGGTAAGGTGTAACACTAGGTGTTAATGCACAAAAGTAAGACACAAACACACTTAGATCAAAAGAGAGGGAGAAATAGAGATAGAATACACACACTATGTAAACCCTAATCTCAAAGCTCTCTCTGAATTTTTGTAACCCTAATGGAGGGAGAAGAGGCCCCCTCTTATAGACAATCCCTCTTGCAAAGCTTCCAAAGTAAGCTAGTCAAGAGGGAAATCCCTCCATACACATGTATGGAGGGGAGCAAAGGTCTATGCCAGCTAGCACAGCTGGTATAGAAATATCTGCAAAAGCAGATGCATAGTGGTCGGCCGGCCAAAAATTCAATTTGACCAAAATAGATGGCCGGTCGACTACAAAAAGTGCCGGTCGGCCAAACATTTGGCCGGTGGCAACAAACCAGTGGCCGATGGCCCCAAGCCATGGCCGGTGATGTGTGAGGATGGTCAACAAGCCATTCCCTGCCCCTCAAAGGCAAAACATAAGTGTTTGGTGCAAAACCAGACACAAAACAGTCGAGTCGAGAGATCCTGAGGCAAGGCACGTGGCCGAGACCTCCGGAAACTCAAGACAAATACAAACATGGATGATCACCGAGTGTTCAAACGGTGACGTCCAAGTCTTGAGGACGATCAAAAATGGGGTGTCTGCAAAGAGCCGAAGATGGATCATTCCACAAATCAATGAAGATCGGTAAGAATGCCAAATCCCATAAGGGAATAAAGAAGAAAGCATCGCTGAAGGACAACCTAGTTCCTATCCACAACACTAGGGGCAAATTCACCTTCCATTGGATGGACTCTTGCATCGTCAGCGAACAGCAGCCATTCTCCTGAATTCAGATGACTTTAGGATCTCAAAACCATTTGACATGGACAAAGCTACACTTTTACCCTTGAGAGGCTCGCCGGGCCGAAAACCCGGAAGGGCGACCCAGGCAAAAGTTAGAGCAAAGAAAAGCAATGAAAAAAAAAAAGAAAAAAGAGAAAAAATGCAAAGATAAAAAAAATGAAAAAAGAAGAAAAGAAAAAAAAGGAAAAAGATGAAAAGAAAGAAAAGAAATGAAAAAAGAAAAGAAAAAAACAAAGCTCGCAAGGTTGAAAACCCAGAAAGGGTGGCCTTGGCAAAAGTTAGAGCGTAAAAGGAAAGGTTAAACACCCGAGTGTACCTTAACCCCGAACTACGTAAGGCTTAATTCCCATCTTTAGGATACGTAGGCAACTTCATTCTGAAGTCCAGCCGTGAAACACTTCAAATTGATTGTGCCCATGTAATGGTTTTGATTATCTTCGCCTTCTCTATATCCGAGAATTTGGTTGTGATCGTCACTCTGAAGACTGATTACAATGCGCTGCGGTGCCATTCAAACAAGAGGCAACTTTCCGTTGCCATACAATGTGTTGCGGTGTTATTCAGACTAGGGGCAACTTTCCGTTGCCATGCAGTGCCGTTCAGACAAGGGGCAATTTTCCATTTGTTTTGGATCTGAGGTTGTGCATCTCAAGAGTAAATTCTGCGTCGGTCGAGCAGTGGCCATTTGCAAAAAATAGTTTTTGAGAATTTTTAATGAGGTTCACTAATTCTCTCGAAAATTATTCCACTTTTCCAAAACTGGACCATTTCTTGGACCCAAAAAAGGAAAATTTTCAGTGCTCATAACCTAACTCGCGTGATTTCAAATCAGAAAATCGAACAAGCGCATTAATCTAACTCTCATTTTGGTTAAAATTGTTTTAAGCAGAAGCCAAAAACAAAAAATGGTCAAAATAATGAACTAGGGGCACAGTTGAGTCAGGCTTCCTGTCTTTCCCCCGTTGTCAATGCATTTGCCAGAAAGGGCACCATACTTGCCGGAAAGGGCACCCTATTCGCTAGGAAGGGCATAGCGGAAGCTAACAGAAAAGGGCTGAAAGCTCTCAACATCCTCCAAGCAACGAGGTATCAAGCCAAGTGCGAAGCATGAACTGGAATGGATCAAGATATTCCACTCCCTCGTCTGGACACATTTGATCATGTCCAAACTCCCCAGCAGAACATCATCAACCGATGTCAGCTGCAGATTTGCTACATACCCAGTTGTAGCGCAACCCCTCTGCGGGAAAGTTCACTGTTGTGGGCAGAAGAAAAAGAATCTAGCAGAATGCTAGAGGCAAGAGCCCGCAACTTCTTGTTTATCCATTAACCACCCAGGAGAGGGATAAAAAATGAGAGATTGAAGAATAGAGAGATGTGCGTTGAGGGAAAAAGTGAGGAAAATGGCTTTTTCAAAAAAACAGAGCTTGAGGGCCGAGTGATGTGAGAATCACAAATGAGAAAGGGTGGGAAATAATACCCAGAGAAACAGGCTCCCTGTGCACGTCTGAGTGTCGTGTCTTCTTGTTTTATCTAGATTCTTGTTTTGAGTCGTTTCGAGTGTTACTCAATGTGTTTAGGTTGTTTACCTTTTGTTTTCCATTGTTGAGTCGTAGTGCGCTGTGTTCAGTCGTAGGCTCAATACCCCCGTCAAGAACTCATCTCTCAATTTCAAAAATAAAAATCATTTTGCGCTCCGAGTGCTGTGCCATTCTCTATATTTGTGCAAAACAGGATCTATTCTTTCATAAAACTGCAGGGTTCAACCCAGGTCACATAAGAACAGTAAAACCAGGACCTATCTAAAGCTATATAGGTTCCAGACTGCAAAGCAAAAGAAAAAAGGGAAAATGTTGGGTATCTGAGTTTGTTTCAACTTCAGTAAGTTCCGAGATTGCATTCCGTGTGTACCTCTTCAGGTCTTGCCAATGCTCCGAAGTATGAGTGTGCCTCTACCTCAAGCTCAAGATCAAGTCTGCTTCAAGCCAGAATGGCGATCATAAGTGCTCTCCCTGAATATCATTCCCTGCCAGAGGTATCTCGGCTGTGTTCGCAATGAGTTCCTAGGAGACCAACTACGATGGTGGAAACTAGAGTTTGAATAGCTATTGCCTAGAACGCAAAGGTTCGGGATTTCCAAGACTAAAGTCTGGTTTAAATACCCAGAGGCGCGTCCTCGGCTTGAAATCTATATGGAAGCCCCATAGGTTGAGATAACATGTATGCACCTCAATTCTGGATACTGAACCAACCTAGTCTGTCACCCCGTTGGAGAATAGGAAAAGTTGTGAATATGATCAGGAAGAAAGGCAGCATCCAAAGTGTTCTACATGAAGAACCCTTGTCAATATTTCAAAGCCTTTGTACTATAAGTTAAAGGTAAGTGTTCGAAGAGCACGAGGGGAGATCCCCATCAGAGTAGAGCGGTTCTTCGCCACTCACCCCATGAGGTGCTTTCTAAAGCGCTGCTATGCTTGTTTATTGCATCATGCATTGTATTGCATTATACCTCTCAAGTTTCTTTCTCATTCATGCACGATATTGTATGTACGGTTCATTCAAAGAAGTTCCGTTTGAGATCATTTATTTAGTGTATCAATCACACTTCATTCAGTTAGTGTATCAATCACACTTCATTTATTTAGTGTATCAATCACACTTCATTCACTTAGTGTATCAATCACACATTCTCATTTAGTGTATCAATCACACATTATCATTTTGTGTATCTATCACACACATTCTCATTTTCTATATCTATCACACACATTCTCATTTTCCGTATCTATCACACATATTCTCATTTTTTGTATCTATCACACACATCCTCATTTTGTGTATCTATCATGCATATATTCACATCATTATCTTTTGTGTATCCATCACATCTGTTCACTAAGTGCATCTATCACACTTCGTGTTCACATTTAGTATATCAATCATACTCTGTTCACTAAGTGCATCTATCACACTTCGTGTTCACATTTAGTGTATCAATCACACCTGATTCACACTTTCTTCATTCGCTTAGTGTATCAATCACACTTCATTTATTTAGTGTATCAATCACACTTTGTGTTCACTTTTAGTGTATCAATCACACTTTGTTCACATAGTGCATCTATCACACTTTGTGTTCACTTTTAGTGTATCAATCACACTCTGTTCACATAGTGCATCTATCACACTTTGTGTTCACTTTTAGTGTATCAATCACACTTCATTTATTTAGTGTATCCATCACACCTGTTTACTTAGTGCATCTATCACACTTTGTGTTCGTTTTTAGTGTATCAATCACACTCTGTTCACTTAGTGCATCTATCACACTTTGTGTTCACCTTTTGTGTATCCATCACACATGTTCACTTAGTGCATCTATCACACTTTGTGTTCACCTTTAGTGTATCAATCACACTCTGTTCACTTAGTGCATCTATCACACTTTGTGTTCGCTTTTAGTGTATCAATCACACTCTGTTCACTTAGTGCATCTATCACACTTTGTGTTCACTTTTAGTGTATCAATCACACTCTGTTCACTTAGTGCATCTATCACACTTTGTGTTCGCTTTTAGTGTATCAATCACACTCTGTTCACTTTTTGTATATCCATCATACTTTGCTTCACATAGTGCATCTATCACACTTTGTGTTCACCTTTTGTGTATCCATCACACCTGTTCACTTAGTGCATTTATCACACTTTGTGTTCACCTTTTGTGTATCAATCACACTCTGTTCACTTAGTGCATCTATCACACTTTGTGTTCACTTTTTGTATATCCATCATACTTTGCTTCACATAGTGCATCTGTCACACTTTGTGTTCACTTTTTGTGTATTCATCATACTTTGCTTCACATAGTGCATCTATTACACTATGCTCACTTTGTGCATCTATCACACGTTCACTTTGTGTATCCATCACACACGTTCGCTTAGTGTATCTATCACATATTTTCTTAGTGTATCCATCACACTCGATTCGCTTTGTGTATCTATCACACTTTGCTTCACTTAGTGTATCAATCACACTTTATTCATATAGTGTATCCATCACACTCTCTTCACTTTTGTGTATCTATCGCACATGCTTGCTAAGATTGCATAATCTTCTTACATCATAACTGCATGAAATGTAGTTTGATTTGCCTTCTTGCTTAAAACTGTCGCATTTATTTTGAATATTTGCTTCGTTACAGCTTTATTTACATGATCCTTACTGCATGAAATGTAGTTTCGCCTTGCATTCTCGCTTAGAACTGTTGCATTTATTGCGAATATTTGCTTCATTACAGTTTACTGCTTTGCATGGTCATGAGTTACATTCGGCTTTGTGCATATCGTTTTGCATTTTGCCCTCTGCCTGCGGGCATGCCTGCGGGCACATCTCTTTTTATCTCGCCTATTTGTCTAAGTCTTCGGCCTTGTCAAAAATGGGTCGTCTCTGGGCTTTGACATTTACTCCCGTCACGTGTGACTTTCGAGTTCTGTCAAAGATGGGCAACTGTAGACACCCCATTTTTGACCGACCTTAAGACTCAGACGTCACCGGTTGAGCGCTCGGTGATGTTGCATATTGTGCTCGTTCTGAGGTTTCAGAGTCTCGGCTGCGAGCCTTGCCTCCGGACTTCGGGGCTCTTTTGTGCTTTGCCTCGGTTTGCGAACCAGGTCCTGTTTTCTCTGTTTTCTCTTTCCCAAGGAAGGGAAAGGTCTCGTAGACCATCTCTTAGTGGCCGTAGGCTACGTTTCGTGGTCGTAGGCCATTTTTTTCATTTGGAGGCCAATTTTCGATTTTCGGGGCCATCGACCGTGTGCCTCGGTTCGGGACCGCCTAACTACCTCCGTTTGCTTCGGTTTTTGGCACACACCTTGTTTTCTCTCCTTGGAGGGACACTGTGGCCCGGGAGACCACCTTCGTGGTCATACGCCACCTCCGGCGCTTCACAGCCTGTTTTCGGGGCCTCGAACTGCGCATTTTGGCCCCCGAACCCTCATTTTGCATCGGTTAGGGTTCATTTTTGGTATGGACCCTATTTTCATTACTAGGAAGGTGGTAGGATGGTGGGAGACCAGTAATTCTTTCAAAAACCATTTTCTCTCTCCTCCAGCCGAATTTTCTGACAGAAAGCTGGTTTTTCTCACTTTTGAGCCACAATTTCGGGTTTTTCATACCACCATTGTGTTGTACTCATCTGGGAGGCCACCAATATGGGTAGACCGACCATTATTTCTTCTTGACCATTTTGAACCTTGCTAAAAAACTGGTTTTTCTCTCTCCTAGGTCACATTTTCTGGTTTTTCATACCACAATGGTGTTGTACTCATCTAGGAGGCCACCAATATGGGTAGGCCGACCAGTATTTCTCATTGACCCTTTTGACCCCTGGTCGGCTGACCAGGTAAGGTGGTAGGCCGACCACCTGAACTGGTCAGCCACCTTCCTGCTTTTTTGTCTCCCTGAGTACAATACAGCTGTGCTAGCTGGAAGCCTCAGAAGTGATCCTCCATACACGTGTATGGAGGATGTTTAAAGCTTCCAAGATAAGCTTTGGCCTCTCTTATCTATAAAAGGGAGGCCTCCTCTCCATTTGCAGGAGTTCAACAATTTTGGTTAAGGCATACACACCTCTCCCTCCATAGCTCACTATTCCAAGTTCCAAACCCTAATATTCTTGGCCATTTGCACACCAACCCTTAGCACAACACCTCCACCATCCATCCAAGCATCTTGGAGCTGATTTGCAGAGGTTGAGAGCTTACTTCCTTGGTCCAGAAGCTGCTGGAGTCATTGTTTACAAGGGTAAGTCCTCATTTCCCCCATTTTTGCATTATTTTGCTCCATTGGTTAGCCTTATTTGAAAGCATTTCTAGGCTTTGACATAAACTTAAAAGTGTCTTCCTTTGAACTCCTCTTGAAGTTTGATTAAGGATACTTTTCTGTTTGAGGTCTCCTACATCCTTGTATACTTCATCTCTCTTTTAGGGCTTATTTTGCATGATATCTTAGCCTTACTTGCAAGCATTTTCGAGAATTTCCATGAACTAAAAAAAGTCTTATTATGAGCCTTTCTTGATGTTTGATTAAGGGCATTTTTCTTTTTGGGGTCATTTTCCTCTTGGCATGCTTCATTTCCTCATGATTAGGGCTATACATTAGAGCATTCGCATTGGCCTTGGTTTGGCCTCTTAGCCACTGAAATCTAGTGGATTTTTAGTGGCTTAGATGTATTTTGAGAGCTAAAATCAGAGGGGGGTGCCCCCCTCTCTCCTTGTTTTGTTTGTTGGCCCTTTTGGCCTTCCAAAGGGCCCCTTACTTGCATGTTGTGAGGTCACTTTTTAGGCCCTATTTGGTGACTTTTAAGGTCTTCCTTATCTCTGTCCAGAGCCTCTTTGACCATATTTTGTGTCCCTCATACATGTGTAGAACAATCCTCCTCAAGGCCTTTCAAGAGGACCTTTCATTGCATGCTTCCTTGACCCATTTCAGGGCCTTTTTGGTGAGTTTTAGGGCTGTCATAATTGATTTCCAGAGTTGGTTTTTCCATGTTAAGTGTTCTTGTTGTATGTGTTGAGTAACCCCTTGCATGGCCCTCCAAAGGATCATTTTTGCATGTATTGGATGCATTTCAGTGGTTATTTGGGGTTTATTTGACATGCCATGTTACTTTTTTGGGCTGGTTTGGTGACCTCTCTTATGCTTCATATACATGCCATGTAAACCATGCTTACTAGCCTAGGTTGCATGTTGTTTTAGCCCTTCATATTAGCACTTTTTGGCCATGCTTTGAACTAATATTGTGCACATTTTGGGACTGCCTTGGCTCTGTTTTTGTACTTCATGATCAAATAATGCTTGTTTTGCATACTTGTGGTTCAATGCATTGGCCTAGTTTTGAGTTTCGGAGCCTCTTTCATGCATTGGGTGCCATATTTCCATGATTCGGGACCATTGCGCATCATATTTCAGTGCTGGAAATTGCATGTTTGTATGTCATCTTTCATCCCTTGTCATGCTTTGGTAGAGTGGCATTTGATGCCTTAGGTTCGGTCCTTGGTATTCATGCATGTGTGCACGCATTTCGGTTGTCTCATTTTCATCTAATGGCCACTGATGTGAGTATGGCTGAGGTCCACTCATATTGATGTAAGTCCATCTTGCATTTGTATATGCCATTTAGTCTTCATGTGCGCATGATAGTCTTCGTAAGTGCATTGTGTATGCCATGTTATGTCACGTACATTGTGTATGCCATTTTGATCCATAGCATTGTGTATGCTAGGTTGCATGTTAGTCGCATTGGGTATGCCATCTCATTGCATTGTGTTTGGGATAAGAGTTAGCCCAAGCACGGGAAACGAGGGTCGTTTCGTACTCCGAGTGACGGAACGTGTCTCAATTCCCGGTCGCCGACACTCCGGATTACTCATGATGGAGTTTAGGTCTTGTTGTGTTTTCATGTGCATTCATTTCACATCGAGTCGTGCAATTCGACTCCTCGGCCATTATGCATTGAGATGCGTGATTAGTGGCACGAGGATCGAGGTGTGCATACATATGTGAAAACACTTTGCTGTGCCTCTTTCTTGCTCTCTGTTGCAGCAAACCAGAAATCAACAGCTTTCTAAAGCCTTGCACAGCATTCCAGGATTAATTGCAAACAGAGGCGAATTGGGGCATTGTAGACGTCCCCGAACGCATCCCAGGGGAAGGGAGTGCGAGTCCCCCCCCCCCCCCCCCCGTTCTGGTTCGATATTGGGTCACTACAGTTCGAAGGACTCAAATGTCACGATTCTCAATCTTGAACCGAAGAGTCCAAATCCGGCAAATCGTTTTGAAAACAGATTTTTTGAAAGAAGTGCCAAACATGGACTACTTCGCCAGATACAGAGTCGCCACCTAAATATTTTAAAATGGGAAATTTAGGAAACCCTGACTCGGTGCCAAAGGCCACGTGTCCATCATCACCAAAGTTGCCTCGGCTCGGGAACTTGGGTACGATTGGGGAAGGTCACTTCGTGAGCACCCCCGCTCGCCCCGGTCAAAGACCGGCCTCTACTAACCATGATATCTTATTTTGAAAACATTGTGAGTTCTTATTCCGGTTATTAGCCTAGGTTACTATGTGATGCGCACAGCATACAAGTATAGACTGAGCCGCTTGAATTGGAACAAAACACTTCATGTCTGTTTGTTTGAAAATGGTTTAATGGTGCTACCCGCAGGTAGGCTAAGACGCGGATTTGCCACTCTCGGGTGGGCTTAAGAAAACATGATTTTGCCACTATCTAGTGGGCTTAAAACAAGCATTTGATGAATTTGTCCCAATTCAGGTAACTCAAACTCCACCCACAGGCATTCAAGGCAGTTATATCACATAAGCACATAGCCTCATGGTAAGCATGCTATTTATGGCAACACTCACACGCATGCGAGGATGCTAAAGCATAAAACTCACCGAGTACTCCAAGCCAAAATAGAAAACCTATTAGAAATCATGCATGATCCTAAATATCCTGAAATGCCTAATGCAACACATGCAAAAATGCAAACTAATGGCAGGCTCGGCTATTCTAAACATGGCATATGAAATGCTACAATTATCACGTACTCAACTTGGAATTGAAATACAAATGCAGTTTGTATGATGCGCCGAGCCCGGTGCGTGCAAAACAGATGAATGATGCAAACATGCTGTCATACTGTATGCTAATTGAAATATGCCTTATATCTAACCATCGTAAGCAGGTAAATAAAAGGGAGAAAGAAATGGGGGTTGAAAGACATACATCACACTCACCCACACTTATTACAATTATGCCCTCGCGCAGAGGGTCCGAATAAATAAATAATACAGACCCGAATAAAAGAATATACAGTCCGAATAATATACAAATAATGTACAATTTCCTAATTAATTAACAGATTAACTAAGAAAAACTATAAACTGGCATGCAAGCCAGGGGCTGCCTCGATTCTAATGAATGATATATGCTGGGCTGCCTTGCGCGGAAATCCACTGGAATGCCCCAATTAGCCTCTGTTTGCACCTTTCCTCGAAATGCGTGCCAGACTCCGAAAATTTGCTGATTCTTCATTTTGCTGCAACAGAGAGCAGGAAAAGGGCATAGCAATGTATTTCACAAATATATGCATGCCTCGATCCTCGTGCCACCAATCACGCATATCGATGCATGATGGCCGAGGAATCGGATTGCACAGCTCAATATAGGGTGGATGCAGATGAATGCTACAATAAAACCTAACTCCATCATGGGTAATCCGGAGTTTCGGTGACTTGGGAATTGAGACCCGTTCCGTCACTCGGAGTACGAAACGTGCCTCGTTTCCCGTGCCCGGGCTAACACCTATCCCGAACACGATGCAATATGCATGATATGCATGAAACGCACCTAACATATGACCTAGCATGCACAATGCTATGAAAATGAGATGCCTCAAAATGCGCGCACGCGGGCACGCAAACCGAGGCGTGGCCCTAAGGCATGAAACGGCATATGCAATGCAAATTGGACTTACACTAACATGAGTGGACCTCAGCCACGCTCACATGAAAGGCCATCGGATAGAAATGAAGTGCCTCGAAATGCGTGCTCACGGGCACGCAAACCGAGGCAATGACACAAAGACATGAAATGGGATGAAATGCAAATTAGGCTTACACTAACATGAGTGGACCTCAGCCACGCTCACATAAGAGGCCGTCGGATAAAAATGAAGTGCCTCGAAATGCGTGCACCCGGGCACGCAAACCGAGGCAATGACATAAAGGCATGAAATGGCATGAAATATGATATACAATGAGACTAAAATGAGATGTCTAGAAATGCGTGCCCACGAGCACGCGAACCGAGGAAATGACATACGGAATGCAACAAGACTAAAATGAGATACGCAATGCAATATGGACTTACACCAATATGAGAGGGCCTCAGCCACACTCACATGGGAGGCCCGAGAGATGAAATGAGATGCCTCGAAATGCGTGCACACGGGCACGCAAATCGAGGCAATGACATACGGAATGCAGTAAAGCTAAAATGGCATACGCAATGCAAATTGAGCTTACACTAACATGAGTGGACCTCAGCCACGCTCACATAAGAGGCCGTGAGATGAAAATGAGCTACCTCGAAATGCGTGCCCACGGGCACGCAAACCGAGGCGATGATATAGAATCATGAAATGGCATGAAAATGTAAATTGGGCTTACACTTACATGAGAGGGCCTCAGCCACACTCATATAAGAGGCCGAGAGACGAAAAATGAGCTGCCTCGAAATGCGTGCCCACGGGCACGCAAACCGAGGCATGGCCCTAAGGCACAAAAATGACATGCAAATGAGATGTGGCATATGGCACATGGAAAATGCAAATTTTAGCAACCAAAATAATGCCAAAACAGCCCCCAAATTATAGCAAAATTACACCCGACGCCCGAAATGCTATGCTAAGCACCCGAAATGGCCTACAGCCATGCCAAATATGCACAATATGGATATGAAGTGTAAAGACAGATGCTAGGCAGCCCCTAAAATAGCATTTTTCCAGTACAAATTACGGCCAAAAAACAACCACAAGTATGGCAAAAATAGCATGCAAAAATGGGGGAAAAGAGGGGAATAATGAAGCAAGTGGTATACACAATGCTCAAACTGAAAAACACAGTTCTACAACATTAAAGAGGGACCAAAAATATGCATATTTACAGTAGATGACATCCCCCAAAACAGTATGTAGATATGCTTAACATAGCATGCAAAATATGAGCCAAAAGTGGGTTATAACATGAGGTATCAAAAGGATGCACAGACCCTTAACAAAACATGACAAGAAGGACAAAATAAGACTCTTTTCAGGCCTGATGAAGGCTCAAAAACAGAAGCATGATGAGCTAGCAAGGCATGCAAAAATAAGGGACCAAAGAGGGTATAACATGAAGTACCAAAATCATTCACCAAACAACCTAAGACCCTTAACAAAACATGTCAATAAGATCAAAATATGACTTTTCCCAAGCCTGATGATGGCCGAAAACAGAGGCTAGACAGGCTTAACAAAGCATGCAAAATGGGGGTCAAAGGAGGGTATAAAGACAAGCACAACATGGAGACCCCCAATGAAGTTTATCCCTTCTAAAATGTTGTAGAGGGACCTAAAATAAGCCTACTCATAGTTAATGACATGCTCCAAAACAGATTTTAAGTGGACCAAACAAACCATGCAATTTTACGGTAAATATGAAGGATTACAAAGCAAGTGCATGATAGAGAGGCCAAACATGGTTGAGCCCTTCTTCAATGTTGAAGAGGGGCTCAAAATAGGCCCACTCACAGTTTATATCAGGCCCCAACACAAATCACACATAGGCCAAATATTCAATGCAAAATAATGGCATTCCAAGAGGTATTGAAACAAGTACCAAATGGGGCTCTCAAATGGGGTTGAGCCCTTAATAAAACTTGTATAATAGCTCAAAATAGTGACATTTTCAGTAGGGTTCGAAGCTCAAAACCACAAGCAAAGGGGGTAGGAAAATGATACAAAATAGAGCTAGAAAAGGGGAAATAGCAACTTACCCTTGAAGAACACTTCTTGGCTGCCTCTTGGACCAAATTTGTTGCCTTTTAGCTGCTGGAAATCAGCTCCAAGTGTTGGAATGGAGTGTGGGGGTCTTGTGCTAGGGGTTGATGTAGAAATGGTGCAAGGAAAATGACTTTTTAGCTTGGAAATGGAGAGAAATGGGAAGTGCAAGGCATGGAACTCTCCCAAATATGTCTAACCATTGATCAACCCTTGTAATTGAAGCCAAGCCTTCCCTATATAGAGCAAATGCATCCAAAATATCTAAGGGAACCCTCTAATCCTCCATACACGTGTATGGAGGATTGTCCAATGCACAGCTGGAATACACTGAAGGAGAGAAAAATGGCCGGCCGGCTCAAAAAGTCAAATTCTTTGGTAAGTGGCCGGCCGGCTGGAAGGGGTGGCTGGCCGGCTGGAAGGGGTGGCCGACCGGCTAGGGTAAAAGGGAGAAAAATATGGGAGCTGGCCGGCCATGTAGCCCTTGAAGTTAGCTTTCCAATGCCGCAAACCTTGCATCAAAATTCCTCCTGTAGAAAAAGTTATGCCAGTTTCCGTAAAGCCGCGCAGATTCGGTCTAACCAGACTTCAACCAACCATATCTCCTCCCACAGGATTCGGACTTAGGAGATTCTTGAGTGTAAAATGAAGCCCCGGAAGTAAGATTTCCAATGGTGGTGGCCTCATATTTTAATTCCTCTTGTGCAAAGAGTTACACCCGTTTCGGTGAAGCCGCGCAGACTTTTCTCCTTCCCGGATTCATGCTGAACCACTTTTCACCAAGCAAAAAGCTGGTTGCTGAGACAATTGCTAGGATCCCACCCCCCAGTGACCTTCCTTATGAGAAAACAAAGGTACCTACCAAAAATGAACAAAAACCGATGCAAAACGAATGCTCGAGGACCAAAACACGCAGTTCGAGGTCCCGAAAGTAGGCGGTTAAGCACCCAAAGTGGCATTCGGCCACGAAGTGGGTATCTAAGACCCCAGTGTCCCTTGAAAGGGAGTAAATGAGATGTATGCTAGAAACCGGAGAAATCGGAGATGGTTGGGTGGTCCCGAACCGAGGCACACGGCCTGACGGCTCCGAAAACCGGGAACCGGGCTCCGAAATGGGCAAAATGGCCTACGGCCACGAAATGTAGCCCACGGCCACTGAGAGATGGTCTATGGGACCACTCCCTCCCCTCAGGAAAGAAAACAGAGAAAACCGAGTCTGGTTCGCAAACCGAGGCAAGGCACAGAAGAGGGTTCGGAAGTCCGGAGGCAAGGCGCACGGCCGCGACTCTGAGACTTCTGAACGAGCACGATATGCAACATCACCGAGCGCTCAATCGGCGACGTCTGAGTCTTAAGGTCAGTCAAAAATGGGGTGTCTACAGTTGCCCCTCTTTGACAGAACTCGGAAGTCAAGAAGTGACGGGAGTGAATGTCAAAGCCCAGAGACGACCCATTTTTGACAAGGCCGAAGACTTAGACAATCATACAAGATAAACAGAGATATGTGCCCGTAGGCAGGGGGGGCAAAATGCAAAGCGACATGCACAGAGCCAAATGATCATGCAAATGCAGCAAGCTGTAATGAGGCAAGTATTCGCAAATAGATGCAACAGTTTTAAGCAAGAATGCAAAGCAACAACTACATTTCATGCAGTTAGGAATGCGGAGAATCATTCAATTCTCGTCGCGTCTCACACGAAGAAGATACGATACCTGCGCGATTCGTCTGGTCGCACCAGCCTCAAATGAACCGTACATACAATATCGTGCCTACAAAAGAGAGAAATTCAACAAGAACAATATGCTAACAACATATATTCAATGTGATTCCGAAAGTTTGACACACGCAGTGTCGGCGAGTGAATGCATAAAGCAGTGTGATACGGGTAAGGTGCGCAAGATAGCGCGATAAAATGCATGTACAACGCAAGTAATGTGCACAAAATAGTGCGATGCGCAAAATAGCGCGAGTGAAATGTAATGCACTAACAAGTGCAGGTGAGACGCGCAAGATAGAGCGAATGATACAATGCACAATGCAAGTAATGTGCACAAAATAGTGCGATACGCTAAACAACGTGAGTGATTTGAAATGCACAAGATAGTGCGATGTGACATGCAAAGCACAGGACAGTGCGATTGAGGTGCGTAAAATAGCGCGAATGATACAATGCACAAAATAGTGCGATTGAGGTGCGCAAAACAACACGAATGATAAACTGCACAAAACAGTGCGATTCAAGTGCGCAAAATAGCGCGATTGATTTTGAAATGCACAAGATAGTGCGATACGCTAACAGCGCGATTGCTTTGAAATGCACTAAATAGCGCGATACACTAAACAGCGCGAGTGATTTGAAATGCACAAGATAGTGCGATACGCTAAACAGCGCGATTGCTTTGAAATGCACTAAACAGCGCGATACGCTAAACAGCGCGAGTGATTTGAAATGCACAAGATAGTGCGATACGCTAAACAGCACGATTGATTTGAAATGCACAAGATAGTGCGATTGATAAACTGCACAAAACAGTGCGATTCAGGTGCGCAAGATAGCGCGAATGATTTGAAATGCACAAGATAGCGCGATTGATTTGAAATGCACAAGATAGTGCGATTGATTTGAAATGCACAAGATAGTGCGATTGATTTGAAATGCACAAGATAGTGCGATACGCTAAACAGCGCGATTGCATTGAAATGCACTAAACAGCGCGATACGCTAAACAGCGCGAGTGATTTGAAATGCACAAGATAGTGCGAGTGAGATACAACCACAAGATGCACAAGACAGTGCAAGTGAGATACAAAGTGTAAGTGCACAAGACAGTGCGAGCGAGATAAAATGCACAAGAAAGTGCGATAAAATGCATTTTCTATGCAAGTATGGGGGCACAATTTATGCAATATTGAAAGCAAGCATATTCTCTGCAAGAATCATAACGATGCGCGGCACGCATGCAACAACAGTGTATATGAAAGTTCACACTCTATGCAATAGAGGATCATCAAATATGTACTCTGGTGCCTCTGATTTGCCTCTTAGAGGACTTTGCAACACACTCAGCTCAAAAAGGGCACACCATGTTTAAATTGGCGAGAGATAACATCTACATATGAAACCCTCTGGTGCTGCTTGGACTGTCATTCTGACTTGAAGCAGGCTTACACTTGGGGTCGAGACACACTCATACTCCAGAGAAATGGCGAAGCCTGAGAAGGTGCACCTGGAATGCAGTCTCGGATCTCGCTAAGGTTGAAACATGCTAAGATGCTCTAAATTTTCCCTCTTTTCTTTTGCTTTGCAGTCCGGAACCTAAATAGCTTCAGATAGGCCCTTGCTCTACTGTTCACACTTATCGGGGGTGGACCCTGCGGCTTTTTGAAAGAACCAATCCTGTTTTGCACAAATGTGGAGAACGGCACGGCACTCAGAGCACAAAACGATTTTTCTTTTGAAAATGAAAAAAGGATTCTCAACCGGGTATTGAGCCTACAACTGACCACAGCCAAGCGACTCAACAAGGAAATAAAAGGCACGCAACCTAGACACACCGAGTAACACTCGAAACGACTCAAAATAAGAATCGAGATAAAACAAAAGACACGACACTCAGACGTGCACAGGGAGCCTGTTTCACCGGGTAGATTTCCCACCCTTTCTTATTTGTGATTCTCACATCACTCGGCCCTCAAGCTCGGCTTTTCTCACAAAACCCTTTTGCTCACTTTTTCTCACATCGCACGTCTCTCTATTCTTCAATCTCTCATTTTTCATCCCTCCCCTGGGTGGTTGATGGATAAACAGTAAGTTGTGGGCTCATGCCCCTAGCATTCTGCTAGATTCTTCTTCTTCTGCGCGCAGCTAGTGAATTCCTCCCACAGAGGGGTTGCGCTACAACTGGGTGTGTAGCAAATCTGCAGCTGACATCGGTTGACGATGCTTTGCTGGGGAGTTTGGACGTGATAAGATCTGTTCAGATGATGGAGTGGAATATCTTGCCTCATTCCAGTTCGTGCTTCGCACTTGGCTCGACAGTTTTTTGCCTGGAGGATGAGAGAGCTTTCAGCCCTTTTGCGGTTAGCTTCAGTGGTGCCCTTTTCCGGCAGGTAGAGTGCCCTTCTTGATAAGCGCGTTGATAAAGGGAAAAGACAGAGAACCTAACTTAACTGTGCCCCTAGTTCATCATGTTGACCATGTTTTGTTTTTGCTTTCTACTAAAACAATTTTGACCAAAATGAGAGTTAGATTGACATACTTGTTCGATTTTTGATTTCAAATCACGCAAGTCAGGCCATGAGCACTGAAAATTTTCCTTTTTGGGGTCCAAGAAATGGTCCAGTTTTAGAAAAATGGGATAATTTTCGAAAGAATTAGTCAACCTCAGTAAAAATCCTCAAAAACTATTTTTGCAAACGGCCATTGCTCAACGAGCATGAAACCTACTCTTGAGATGCACAACCTCGGATCCAAGGGAAAACTGCCCCGTGCTTGAAGAGAGCTGCATGGCAACGGAAAGTTGCCCCTTGTTTGAACGGCACCGCGGCGCATTGAATGGCAACGGAAAGTTGCCCCTTGTTTGAATGGCACCGCAGCACACTGAATGGCAACGAAGAATTGCCCCTTGTTTGAACGGCACTGGAGCGCATTTGCAGTCAGTCCTCAGAGCTACGAACACAAACGGACTCTCGGATACAGAGAAGGCAGAGATGATCAAAACCATTACATGGACACAATCAAATTTCAATTGTTTTACTGCTGGACTTCAGAATGAAGTTGCCTACGTATCCCAAAGAAGGGAATCAAGCCTTACGTAGTTCGGGGGTTAAGGTACACTCGGGTATTTAACCTCTCTTTTTTTATGCTCTAACTTTTGCCAAGGCGCCTGTTGCAGGTTTTCAACCTCGCGAGCTATGTTTTTCTTTTCTTTTCAATTCTTTTCATTTCTTCTTCTTTTCTTTTTTGCATTTTTCTTTTTTTTCTTTCTTTTCTTTTTCTTCTCTTTTTTTTCTTTGTTTTTTTCTTTGCTCTAACTTTTGCCTGGGTTGCCCTTCCGGGTTTTCGGCCCAGCGAGCCTCTCAAAGGGTTGAAGTGTAACAAGTCCATGCCAAATGGTTTTGAGATTAAAGCCCTCTGTATTCAGGAGAGTGGCTGTTGTATTGATTTGCAGAAAGATCCACCTTCGGCTCTCCGAGCACATCGGATATTTTTTGCCCCTAGTTTGAGGGGTGCTTCTGATCTAGCTTTGCAAGCTTCTTTTGACGACATCTGATCCTCTTGATCTGACTTTGGTGCCTCTTGTTCGAGGGCTGCTTCAAATCTGGCCCCATAGGCCTTGCATTGTGGTCGACCGTTAAACATTCTGAATGCACGTTCAAGGTTTGAAAGCAAAGGGGGGTCGAGTCTCGAGGCTGAGAGCGATCCTAAGCTGCACAATCTCAAGAGCGATTCCACATATGTCTTCACAGGACTGCACAAAACATTTTTTTTTGAAAGTTTTTAAGAAAGCGACGAATCGCTCGCGCTGAAGACAGTGTCGGATCAATCTGGATCAAAGCCAGGGTCCTTCTCAGTACTCACACTAACAAGCATGATTTCATTCATTAAGGGCTTAGTATGCCTCTCTTTCTCTCATTTGATCAAAGTTTTGCAAATCCCGAGGAATTCCTCCCTCTTTGTTTTCACCGCAGTGTTCAAAAAGGTTTTGAAAAACTTAGGTCAATACAATGACTTCAAGGCACAAGAGAGCAGGTGGAATGCACTGCCATTTCATTCAAATCCCGGAACAACTAGCACACGGCAGAAGCAAATGTGAGAGCGTGAAAATCACTGCTGTTTCATTCAAAATCTATTGGCATAACTGGCTCCCTGGCAGAAACAGACTCAAAACAAAACAAAAAGACAAACGCGAAACAAAATGGTGACGCCCGAGGTAACACCCCCTGGAATCACCCGACTCCTATACAACAGGACTGACTCGATACAACAAGACAGACCCAAGACAAAAGAGACTGACTCAAAACAAAAAGACAGACTCAAAACAAAACAACAAAATTGACCCAATACCCAAGTCAGAAAACACAAAAACTGGTATTTGCACATTGCTCAGAACAGTGCGTGCCATCCACCATATCTAGAGTAAACTGAGCGTTGCCGGCAGGTGGTTTATCCCTCGATCACACTACATTATCCCCCAAGTTCACTGACCCAGTGCCGATAGACTTTGCTGAGCTCGGCGGGAGGATGACCCCGTTGTCCAATAGATCCTGTACTTCATGGCGAAGACGGAAGCAGTTGTTGGTAGCATGGCCAGTTTGCTGATGGTATGCGCAGTACTGGGTAGCATCATGCGTAGCCGGAAGAGGGTTCGGGAGAGGCCGAGGCTCAAGGGGTTTGAGATGGCCTTATCCAACAAGGATTTGGAGAGCTTTGGACAAAGGCATGTAGAGGGCATGGAAGACCCTCTGACCTCGGGGTTGGTACTTCAAGGTTTGTGGATTTTTGCTGGACGCGCCAGTAAAGGGATCGGCAGGTGCTGGCCCGGTTTGTTGATCTCTTCTGAGTGGAGGATTAGAGCTAACAGGATTGCCTCTGGTATAACGGCCCTTCTCCCGGCTTGCCCCTTGATTCAAACTGCCCCCAACTTGAGTGGCGAAAACGCCGTCCACAGTTTTTGCAACAACTGCGAGCACTTGCTCTTTGTTCAGTCCCTCGGCTTTCAAGGCCTCAACAGCCAACAGAAGATACTCATGGGGATCCATGCCTACCCCTACCGTGTTCTTTCCACTCGCTTCCACTTTGCCACGGGATTGGCCTTCCTCAGATGTAGCCCGCCCCAAGCTTGGGGAGCCTTTTGACATGAACTCCCTGGTAGGCGATGTGGTTGATGATGGAGCCAAAACTCCAAAGGCTAAATCCGCCACTGTTCTCTGCAGATCTTCAATCATCCTCATCAGCTCGGAAGTAGTGGGTTCATGGGTTTGAGATGATTGGGGTTCAGGTGCACCCATCATGCATAAGTCCATGCTTTCTGGGATAAACACCTTAGGCTTGGGTAGATGGGCCGGGGTGATGTATATGCTGGGGTCATAGGTGGATGGCAGTGTATAGATGAGATTGAGGTAGGCGGGAAATGTTTGGTCATTGGGGCCTGAAGGTGGAGCTATCGTCCGGTTGTCGATGAGATTTTGGACCTCATGACGAAGGCGGTAGCAACGGTCTGTGCCATGACCGCGCTGCTGATGGTACATACAGTACTTTGAGGGGTTATGTCTGGCTGGGAGTGGGTCGGGAAGAGGTTGAGGATCGAGGGGTTTGAGATGCCCTCTTTCCATCAGGACTTTTAGTGCGCTAGTCAGGCTCATATAGAGGGGGGTGAAAGTTCTACCCTGAGCTCGGGCTGGGTCGGCTATTTGCAGGCTTGGATTGGCAAAAGGGTTGGTTGTGGTGACTGTATCGATTTCAGTGGGTTTGGGAATAGTGCCACTTCCGACATTGGTACTCCTTGAAATCACCCTCCTTGTCGGTTCACTTGTTCTGGGAATGATCCCGCTGTTGAACGCATTCTCGACCTGGACCCCCAGTTCATGCAAACTTTTGAAAGTGAATAGCGGAGCGACTATCAATTTCTGCAACATATCATGCTCGAGGTTCCGCACCATCATCTGCACTTGATCCCTCTCAGAAGGGCGGCGATCTGTCATCTGTGCTACCTTTGCTCTCCACCTCGCAACAAATTTCACAAAAGGCTCTTTTGGGTTTTGGCGGGTTGCTTCAAGCTCTTGGATGGTCATTTCAACTTGGGTATTGTAGGAATACTGATCGACAAAGGCCTCAGCCAATTCTTCCCAGTTTTGCTTCACTTTGTCCTCCAACTTAGCGTACCAAGTGGCTGCTACACCGGACAGGGTTCTTCCATACAGAGAGAGTTTCTGTGGCTTAGTCAAACCCATCGGCTTTAGGATATCCAAGAAAAGTCGGATATGTACCATTGGATCCTCAGACCCGTCGAAACGGTCAATATGTGGCATTTTGAATCTGTCTGGGAGCCGGACGGCAAACTCGGTGTGCCCATCCTCAATGTCGGGAATGGAGTTAAGGCCCTGTGCCTTTTTGAATTGCTTCTCAAGGTTCGCAATTTTCACTGCGGTCAGATCAAGATCATTAGCATCAAGGGGATAACGCCTCTCATTAGGCTGCACCAAGGGTCTGAAAACTCGGGCTTGAGCTAACCTTTCTCAAGGATCTGGACCCTGCAAATCTTCAGCTGGCGGAAGTGGGTCAAAGTTCGGCTGGGGTCCCAAAGCTGGATGTAAGGCAGATGCCGCAGATGGGCACTGCGTTTCAATACTGGTCTCAGCCTGCATGGCAGTTCCCTGATTTGGCGCTACTATCACGGCCACAAATTCTTCCGAACCCTGTGCCATCACGGGTCTACTGATGATGTGACTGGTGACTGTCGGATCAGATGAATCAATGAGCCCTGTCTGGCCCTTTTTTGCCTTGCCTCAGCGAAAGAACACTGGTTGCCCTTGAATTGAATCTCTGACCTAACAAAGTCTATCAGCACTAGTCCAATGTACCTGGGGGATAGTGGAGCCTTCTGAAGCTATGGTTCCAGAACTACCCTGGTGAAAGGGAAAACATGCAGCATTTCAGCCTAACTTCACCAAAACAGATACGAGCATAGTAGGATGACTGTGCCCTCTACTGAATTCTGCCCCAAAATTCTGCCTCAAATCTGATACCCTCGGGTAAACTGAATCCCGAAATACTGAACTGGTGCCCGCAGGCCTGATGCCCAAACTCATAGACTGATATATGCATTCCCTGTAGAGACGCACTCTAACAAGCACATAACAGATAAGTGAGAGCCAAAACACCCCTATGTTGGGGTAGGGTTTCCCTGTCCTATTTTGTCAGGAGCTAGGGTTTCACTACGCACGCAGCGGCTTCAAACAACCTATAAACGGGTAAGCAACCTGTCCTAGTTTGGAATGGTCACTATGGATCCGAATATGCACTAGGTCGAATGGTCAAAAAGGGTGCCCTGGTAAAACCGGGGTTTGTGTTCCCATACTGGCAGAGCCCGTAACCGATCAGCCTTATGGACATGCCTTGACAAGACAAGCCTCCGGCAAACCGCTCAGGAATAGCAGATGGCAAACACGGTGTCCTAGGCGCACCAATGCAAATGCAATGCAAAGAGACACACAAGTGTAGACAAAACCGGATATCATGAGTTCGAATCAAGTTCTCTAAATCCCCAGCAGAGTCGCCAGAAACTGTAGACGTCCCCGAACGCATCCCGGGGAAAGGGAGTGCGAGTCCCCCCCGTTCTGGTTCGATATTGGGTCACTACAGTTCGAAGGACTCAAATGTCACGATTCTCAATCTTGAACCGAAGAGTCCAAATCTGGCAAATCGTTTTGAAAACAGATTTTTTGAAAGAAGTGCCAAACATGGACTACTTCGCCAGATACAGAGTCGCCACCTAAATATTTTAAAATGGGAAATTTAGGAAACCCTGACTCGGTGCCAAAGGCCACGTGTCCATCATCACCAAAGTTGCCTCGGCTCGGGAACTTGGGTACGATTGGGGAAGGTCACTTCGTGAGCACCCCCGCTCGCCCCGGTCAAAGACCGGCCTCTACTAACCATGATATCTTATTTTGAAAACATTGTGAGTTCTTATTCCGGTTATTAGCCTAGGTTACTATGTGATGCGCACAGCATACAAGTATAGACTGAGCCGCTTGAATTGGAACAAAACACTTCATGTCTGTTTGTTTGAAAATGGTTTAATGGTGCTACCCGCAGGTAGGCTAAGACGCGGATTTGCCACTCTCGGGTGGGCTTAAGAAAACATGATTTTGCCACTATCTAGTGGGCTTAAAACAAGCATTTGATGAATTTGTCCCAATTCAGGTAACTCAAACTCCACCCACAGGCATTCAAGGCAGTTATATCACATAAGCACATAGCCTCATGGTAAGCATGCTATTTATGGCAACACTCACACGCATGCGAGGATGCTAAAGCATAAAACTCACCGAGTACTCCAAGCCAAAATAGAAAACCTATTAGAAATCATGCATGATCCTAAATATACTGAAATGCCTAATGCAACACATGCAAAAATGCAAACTAATGGCAGGCTCGGCTATTCTAAACATGGCATATGAAATGCTACAATTATCACGTACTCAACTTGGAATTGAAATACAAATGCAGTTTGTATGATGCGCCGAGCCCGGTGCGTGCAAAACAGATGAATGATGCAAACATGCTGTCATACTGTATGCTAATTGAAATATGCCTTATATCTAACCATCGTAAGCAGGTAAATAAAAGGGAGAAAGAAATGGGGGTTGAAAGACATACATCACACTCACCCACACTTATTACAATTATGCCCTCGCGCAGAGGGTCCGAATAAATAAATAATACAGACCCGAATAAAAGAATATACAGTCCGAATAATATACAAATAATGTACAATTTCCTAATTAATTAACAGATTAACTAAGAAAAACTATAAACTGGCATGCAAGCCAGGGGCTGCCTCGATTCTAATGAATGATATATGCTGGGCTGCCTTGCGCGGAAATCCACTGGAATGCCCCAATTAGCCTCTGTTTGCACCTTTCCTCGAAATGCGTGCCAGACTCTGAAAATTTGCTGATTCTTCATTTTGCTGCAACAGAGAGCAGGAAAGGGGCATAGCAATGTATTTCACAAATATATGCATGCCTCGATCCTCGTGCCACCAATCACGCATATCGATGCATGATGGCCGAGGAATCGGATTGCACAGCTCAATATAGGGTGGATGCAGATGAATGCTACAATAAAACCTAACTCCATCATGGGTAATCCGGAGTTTCGGTGACTTGGGAATTGAGACCCGTTCCGTCACTCGGAGTACGAAACGTGCCTCGTTTCCCGTGCCCGGGCTAACACCTATCCCGAACACGATGCAATATGCATGATATGCATGAAACGCACCTAACATATGACCTAGCATGCACAATGCTATGAAAATGAGATGTCTCGAAATGCGCGCACGCGGGCACGCAAATCGAGGCGTGGCCCTAAGGCATGAAACGGCATATGCAATGCAAATTGGACTTACACTAACATGAGTGGACCTCAGCCACGCTCACATGAGAGGCCATCGGATAGAAATGAAGTGCCTCGAAATGCGTGCTCACGGGCACGCAAACCGAGGCAATGACACAAAGACATGAAATGGGATGAAATGCAAATTGGGCTTACACTAACATGAGTGGACCTCAGCCACGCTCACATAAGAGGCCGTTGGATAAAAATGAAGTGCCTCGAAATGCGTGCACCCTGGCACGCAAACTGAGGCAATGACATAAAGGC
Source organism: Camellia granthamiana (assembly GCA_036172215.1). Lineage (NCBI taxonomy): Eukaryota > Viridiplantae > Streptophyta > Magnoliopsida > Ericales > Theaceae > Camellia > Camellia granthamiana. The sequence goes on along the minus strand of JAXFYN010000319.1, from coordinate 136,122 downwards.
ATGAAATGGCATGAAATATGATATACAATGAGACTAAAATGAGATGTCTCGAAATGCGTGCCCACGGGCACGCGAACCGAGGAAATGGCATACGAAATGCAACAAGACTAAAATGAGATACGCAATGCAATATGGGCTTACACCAACATGAGAGGGCCTCAGCCACACTCATATGGGAGGCCGAGAGATGAAAATGAGATGCCTCGAAATGCGTGCACACGGGCACGCAAACCGAGGCAATGACATACGGAATGCAGTAAAGCTAAAATGGCATACGCAATGCAAATTGGGCTTACACTAACATGAGTGGACCTCAGCCACGCTCACATAAGAGGCCGTGAGATGAAAATGAGCTACCTCGAAATGCGTACCCACGGGCACGCAAACCGAGGCGATGATACAGAATCATGAAATGGCATGAAAATGTAAATTGGGCTTACACTTACATGAGAGGGCCTCAGCCACACTCATATAAGAGGCCGAGAGACGAAAAATGAGCTGCCTCGAAATGCGTGCCCACGGGCACGCAAACCGAGGCATGGCCCTAAGGCACAAAAATGACATGCAAATGAGATGTGGCATATGGCACATGGAAAATGCAAATTTCAGCAACCAAAATAATGCCAAAACAGCCCCCAAATTATAGCAAAATTACACCCGACGCCCGAAATGCTATGCTAAGCACCCGAAATGGCCTACAGCCATGCCAAATATGCACAATATGGATATGAAGTGTAAAGACAGATGCTAGGCAGCCCCTAAACTAGCATTTTTCCAGTACAAATTATGGCCAAAAAACAACCACAAGTATGGCAAAAATAGCATGCAAAAATGGGGGAAAAGAGGGGAATAATGAAGCAAGTGGTATACACAATGCTCAAACTGAAAAACACAGTTCTACAACATTAAAGAGGGACCAAAAATATGCACATATACAGTAGATGACATCCCCCAAAACAGTATGTAGATATGCTTAACATAGCATGCAAAATATGAGCCAAAAGTGGGCTATAACATGAGGTATCAAAAGGATGCACCAAACAGCCTCAGACCCTTAACAAAACATGACAAGAAGGACAAAATAAGACTCTTTTCAGGCCTGATGAAGGCTCAAAAACAGAAGCATGATGAGCTAGCAAGGCATGCAAAAATAAGGGACCAAAGAGGGTATAACATGAAGTACCAAAATCATTCACCAAACAACCTAAGACCCTTAACAAAACATGTCAATAAGATCAAAATATGACTTTTCCCAAGCCTGATGATGGCCGAAAACAGAGGCTAGACAGGCTTAACAAAGCATGCAAAATGGGGGTCAAAGGAGGGTATAAAGACAAGCACAACATGGAGACCCCCAATGAAGTTTATCCCTTCTAAAATGTTGTAGAGGGACCTAAAATAAGCCTACTCATAGTTAATGACATGCTCCAAAACAGATTTTAAGTGGACCAAACAAACCATGCAATTTTACGGTAAATATGAAGGATTACAAAGCAAGTGCATGATAGAGAGGCCAAACATGGTTGAGCCCTTCTTCAATGTTGAAGAGGGGCTCAAAATAGGCCCACTCACAGTTTATATCAGGCCCCAACACAAATCACACATAGGCCAAATATTCAATGCAAAATAATGGCATTCCAAGAGGTATTGAAACAAGTACCAAATGGGGCTCTCAAATGGGGTTGAGCCCTTAATCAAACTTGTATAATAGCTCAAAATAGTGACATTTTCAGTAGGGTTCGAAGCTCAAAACCACAAGCAAAGGGGGTAGGAAAATGATACAAAATAGAGCTAGAAAAGGGGAAATAGCAACTTACCCTTGAAGAACACTTCTTGGCTGCCTCTTGGACCAAATTTGTTGCCTTTTAGCTGCTTGAAATCAGCTCCAAGTGTTGGAATGGAGTGTGGGGGTCTTGTGCTAGGGGTTGATGTAGAAATGGTGCAAGGAAAATGACTTTTTAGCTTGGAAATGGAGAGAAATGGGAAGTGCAAGGCATGAAACTCTCCCAAATATGTCTAACCATTGATCAACCCTTGTAATTGAAGCCAAGCCTTCCCTATATAGAGCAAATGCATCCAAAATATCTAAGGGAACCCTCTAATGGAGGATTGTCAAGCCTTCCCTATATGGAGGATTGTCCAATGCACAGCTGGAATACACTGAAGGAGAGAAAAATGGCCGGCCGGCTCAAAAAGTCAAATTCTTTGGTAAGTGGCCGGCCGGCTGGAAGGGGTGGCTGGCCGGCTGGAAGGGGTGGCCGACCGGCTAGGGTAAAAGGGAGAAAAATATGGGAGCTCGCCGGCCATGTAGCCCTTGAAGTTAGCTTTCCAATGCCGCAAACCTTGCATCAAAATTCCTCCTGTAGAAAAAGTTATGCCAGTTTCCGTAAAGCCGCGCAGATTCGGTCTAACCAGACTTCAACCAACTATATCTCCTCCCCCAGGATCGGACTTAGGAGATTATTGAGTGTAAAATGAAGCCCCGGAAGTAAGATTTCCAATGGTTGTGGCCTCATATTTTAAATCCTCTTGTGCAAAGAGTTACGCACGTTTCGGTGAAGCCGCGCAGACTTTTCTCCTTCCCGGATTCATGCTGAACCATTTTTGACCAAGCAAAAAGCTGGTTGCTGAGACAATTGCTAGGATCCCACCCCCCAGTGACCTTCCTTATGAGAAAACAGAGGTACCTACCAAAAATGAACAAAAACCGATGCAAAACGAATGCTCGGGGACCAAAACACGCAGTTCGAGGTCCCGAAAGTAGGCGGTTAAGCACCGAAAGTGGCATTCGGCCACGAAGTGGGTATCTAAGACCCCAGTGTCCCTTGAAAGGGAGTAAATGATATGTATGCCAGAAACCAGAGAAATCGGAGATGGTTGGGTGGTCCCGAACCGAGGCACACGGCCTGACGGCTCCGAGAACCGGGAACCGGGCTCCGAAATGGGCAAAATGGCCTACAGCCACGAAATGTAGCCCACGGCCACTGAGAGATGGTCTACGGGACCTCTCCCTCCTCTCAGGAAAGAAAACAGAGAGAACCGAGTCTGGTTCGCAAACCGAGGCAAGGCACAGAAGAGGGTTCGGAAGTCCGGAGGCAGGGCGCACGGCCGCGACTCTGAGACTTCTGAACGAGCACGATATGCAACATCACCGAGCGCTCAATCGGCGACGTCTGAGTCTTAAGGTCGGTCAAAAATGGGGTGTCTACAGGCATCGTAATGGATTTTCGCGCCAAGGATTTTCGCGCCAAGCAACTCAAGCATGCATCATTCATCATTCGAAACAGAGCTGAGGTGGTCCATAGCTTGCATGCTAATTTACTTGCTTTCCTAGATTAATTTGTTAATTAATTAGGGTTTTGTACTTATTCGGACTGTATTATTTATTCGGACCCTCCGAGCGAGGACACAATATTAATAAGTGTGTGTGTGTGATGTATGTCTTCCAACCCCACGTCTTTCTCCCTTTTATTTACCAGCTTATGATGGTTAGATTAGGGCATGTTTCAATTAGCATACTTATGCTCGCATGTTTGCATTCATTCATCTGTCTTGCATGCACCGGGCTCGCGCATCATACTAACTGCATTGTATTTCAATTCCGAGTTGAGTACTTGTTAGTTGTAGCATTTCACATGTCATCTTTAGAATAACCGAGCCTATTGTAGTTACATTCCTGCATGTGTTGCATTAGGCATTTTAGCATAGTTAGGATCATCCATGGATTTCTAACATAGCTTTTGTTTTGGCTTGGAGTATTCGGTAAGTGTTTATGCTTTAGTATCCTTGCATGTGTGTGAGTGACTGCCATGATAGCATGCTTACCATGAGGCTATGTGCTTATGGGATATAACTGCCTGAATGCCTGTGGGTGAAGGTTGGATTATCTGAATTGGAATAATGCATTGATTGTGAGTTTTAAGCCCACTTGATAGTGGCAAATCACCATGTTTTCTAAGCCCACCCGAGGGTGGCAAATCCACATTTTAGCCTTCTTGGGAGTAGCAAACTGTTTTTCAAAACAAACATGAGATGTTTCGTTCCAATTCAGGCGATCCAGTCTATACTTGTATGATGTGCGCATCACATAGTAAATCTAAGCTAATAACCGGAATAAGAACGCATAATGTTTTCAAAACTAGATATCATGGTTAGTAGAGGCCGATCTTTGATCGGGCGAGCGGGGGTGCTCACGAAGTGACCTTCTCCAATCGTACCCAAGTTCCCGAGCCGAGGCAACTTTGGTAATGACGGACACATGGCCTTAGGCAACGAGTCAGGGTTTCCTAAATTCCCCCAAAACAAAATATTTAAGTGGCGACTCTGTATCTGGCAAAGCAGTCCATGTTTGGCACTTCTTTCAAAAAATCTGTTTTCCAAAACGATTTACCGGATTTGGACTCTTTGATGATTCATCGGTCTTGCATTGCACTTTGCGAGATTAGATACAGGACCGTGCCTTTGAGTCCTGACTGTAGTGAGCCCAAATGAAAAAAACGGGATTCCCTCCCGGGACGTTCGAGGACGTCTACAAAGATAGGTGGCGAATTTCAAATGTAAAATGAAGATTGGTTCATAGTTCATCCTATTTTTGACAACTCAATGAAAAACACACTGTTCACAAGTAAAAGCCAAGCAGACATGACTCGATATGCACATTCGACTAAACCCAAGATTGTATTGGGTTCAGATGTACTCAGGATGTATAATTCAACTTGCCCAAGGATATGGGAAAGCATTGAAGGCCTCAACTCTCCCCTATCTCTCTATATGCTCTTAATTCTAGTGAAATTTAGCATTTATCTCCTCATTTAATCCTTTTAGATACTCTTTTCATTTGGCCAATTGCACTAGCCTGGTTAGTTACTTGTGCTATTATTTATTCATACCCTTTCTTATGGCAAACTGTTATCTAAATGGATTTCCTTTCTTAAAAACAAGATCCACAAATTCATTTCTAGATAAAATCACAGAAAATGAAGGTTAATTAACAATAGTTGCATATGATCTTTAAAATCTTAAAACTAACATTATCTAAGTTTTGGTTGCATATTGTGACAAAAGTTGAGTTGTATATAAAATAGTGGACTCCTTTGCTTGATTAAGATCCATTAGACCATCTTCCTTCCCTCATTTTTTCACAGTGCAATTATAGCCTAATCATGAAGATTTCATCATTTCTTTCATTCATCTTTGTTTTGACCGTGTTTCAAACTCTGGCTCAAGTTGATAAATGTTCTATGGCGTATCCTCATATTGACTTTTGTCTCTGAACTTTAAGGTCAAATCCTCAAAGCAAAAATGCAAAATTACAAGGGCTAACCCCCATTTTTACTAAAGCTGCAAAAGACAAGGCAATTGTTTTTTTAAACTTCACAATGGAGTTTATTAAATTCAATCCAAAGTTGCATTGAAACATAAAACTTAGGGCTGAGTAAGGAATCCGTAAAATTCATAATCCGATCCGGTCCAGTCCAATTTGGTAGGTTTGGATTGGTTTTTTAAATCAATGGTTCGGTTCCAGATTGGAAATTTAAAAATTCGTAGGCCATGGATCGGTTTTGGATTGAATCCAATGGTTCCGGATTGGAATCGATATAGTCTATATTTATATTATATACCCTTCCACATAATATCATTTATTCTCTCATATAAAAGCTAAACTCTAACCTAATTCACACCACTCCCTCATTGTCTCTCACTCTCATCTCTCTCTCGGTACTCTTTCTCTCTCTTCTTTTTCTCATCTCAAATCAAACTGAGTTCTCTCTTGGTATTGTCTCTCACACTCATCCATCTCAAACTCAGATCAAATCGGTGAGCTGCTTGTCTCTCTCTCGATACTGTCTCACACTCTCATCCATCTCAAATTAGATCGGTGAGCTACTTCTCTCTTTCTCTCTATGTGTGTGTGTGTATGTGTGTGTGTGTGTGTGTGTGTGTATGTGTTCTCAAACATAGTCAACTCAGATCATCCATCTCATCTCTGATCAGATCAGTAACTGTATTTGCTTGTCTTTCTCTCTCTCGGTGAACTCTATCTGTCTGTCTCTCTCTCTCTTTCTCTCTCGGTGACACTATTTTTGTTCCTTTGTTCTCAGATGTAGTTAGCTTAGATCATCCATCTCATATCAGATCGGTAGCTGTAGCTACTTGTCTATCACTCGGTGAGCTCTCTCTCTCTCTCGGTGACACTATTTTTGTTCCTTTGTTCTCAGATGTAGTTAGCTCAGATCATCCATCTCATATCAGATCGGTAGCTGTAGCTGCTTGTCTCTCCCTCGGTGAGCTCATTCTCTCTCTCTCTCTCTCTCTCTCTCTCTCTCTCTCTCTCTAACACTCTGAAATGGGTTTAATCTCAAAGAAAAACATACACTATTGTGATTTCATCTCAGATCGGTGGATTTAATCTCAAATCGATTGTTCATCTTATCTATAATGGATTTGATAAATGTAAGTAAAAAATCTTTATTGTGATTTCATCTCATCTTTATTGTAAGTAAGAGGTTTTATTATTTTCTGTTTTATTTTTATTTTTTTTGGTTTTTGAAATTTTTTTCTTTGATTTCTAGTATGATTTATGTAGTATGGATATAAACAGATGTAGAGACAAATGATATATGTATTTCTTTTTCTTGTTTGATAAATGTCAAGTACTGGAGAGACAAATGATGTCATCGACCTCTCTTAGTCTCAATTTGAGACAGAGCATGATCCTCAGCCTGAAACTCTTTCAAGTTACAACAAAAAACACATTTGGCGACCAAAAAATTAGTTGCCAAAAGTACAAATTTCGTCGCGAAAAAAATCAGTGACAAGTACCTAATTGGTCGCCAAAGGCCTGTCACTAAAAGTATTGGCGACCAAATAATAAATTGTCATCGTAGGTAGACATTTAGCGACAAGCAAAATTGGTCGCCAAAAATCATATATTTTGTTGCTGTAAAATTCTAATTTGTCGCTAAAAGGTTAAGATTTGGATAGGCTATGTAGTTTTAACGACAAATAAATTCGTCGCCAAAAGTACTATTTAGCGACAAAATTAATTTGGTTGTTAAAAATCAACTTTTCAACAACGACTAAGTTTTGGTTGCTAAAAGTTCTTGGAATAGCCACTAACTTTTAGCGACAAAACAATATGTTGTCACCAAATATATTAACAGCGACCAAAATATCACCTGTCACTAAAAATTCATTGCACAAATTTGGATTTTAATAATTTTCCTGTTCAAAATATTCCAAAACACCTATTTTTCTATACACAATATATACAGAAATGCAATGTAAATAGTAATACACCTGTGCAAGACATTCATAATAATTCAAAATTAGTAGCTATTAAACATCCCAATAAACATAATTACAATTCTCTATCAATTTGAAACATTCATACCAAAGTACATACAAACGATTAACATCAAACCCACAAATCCATTACCAAATCCTATGTCAAAATATTTTCAAAAACACAAAACTGAATATTTTGATGGCAAAATCTAACCCACAAGTCATTTACTAAAATCCTATGTCAAAATATTTGCAAATATACAAAACCAAATATTTTGATGCTAAACATCTAACCCATAAGTCATTTACTAAAATACTATGTCAAAATATTTCCAAAAATACAAAATCAAATCTTCTGATGCAGCCCGAACTATTTTCCACCATTGCCAATCTGTCACATGAAAAAGAAAAAACAATATTAGAGTAACAAGAAAAAAAAAAACTCAGTATGAATTTCACAATTTTGATTTTAATCTTGTAACAGGAAGTCCAATCAGGGTGCTGTTTGCTCATACAAGTTTATTTAGCCTTGAGCAAGCTGCCTGTGCTAAGTTTCGGTAGTTTTAGTGGTCATTTCATAATTTTGCCCCCCAAACGGGCTTTTTAAGTCTTGTATTTTACAATTTTCCTTCTAATTTTCTAATCAGAAATCCAATCGAGGTCTCATTTGTTCTTACAAGTCTATTTAGGCTTACGCAAGCTGCTCGTGCTAAGTTTCGGCAGTTTCGGTGGTCATTTCACAATTTCTCCTCCCTAACGGGTCTTTTAGGTCTTGTGTTTTACACTTTTCCTTGTAATTTTCTAACCAAAAATCCAATCAAGGTCCCGTTTGTTCCTACAAGTCTATTTAGTCTTAAACATGCTGCATGTGCTAAGTTTCGGCAATTTCGGTGGTCATTTCGCAATTTCGGCTCCCGAACGGGCCTTTTAAGTTTTGTGTTTTGAAATTTTCCTTCTAATTTTTTAACCAGAAATCCAATTGAGTTCCTTTTTGTTCCTACAAGCCTATTTCGGCTTGAGCAAGCTGCCTGTGCCAAGTTTCGGCAATTTTGGTGGTCATTTCGCAATTTCGGCCCCCGAATGGGCCTTTTAAGTATTGTGTTTTACAATTTTCCTTCCAATTTTCTAATCGGAAATCCAATCGATGTCCCGTTTGTTCCTACAAGTCTATTTAGACTTGAGCAAGCTGTCGTGCCAGGTTTCAGTAGTTTCGACGATCATTTCGCAATTTTGCCCCCCAAATGGACCTTTTAAGTCTTATGTTTTACAATTTTCCTTCTAATTTTCTAACCGAAAATCCAATCGAGGTCCCATTTATTCCTACAAGTCTATTTAGGCTTAAGCGAGCTGCTCGTGCTAAGTTTCGATGATTTCGGTGGTTATTTCACAATTCTACCCCCCAACCAGGCCTTTTAAGTCTTGTATTTTACAATTTTCCTTATAATTGTCTAACTAGAAATCCAATCGAGGTCTCTTTTGTTCCTACAAGTCTATTTAGGCTTAAACATGTTGCTCGTGCTAAGTTTCGGTGGTTTCGGTGGTCATTTCGCAATTTTGACTCCTGAACGGGCCTTTTAAGTCTTGTGCTTTACAATTTTCCTTCTAATTTTCTAACCGGAAATCCAATTGAGGTCCCGTTTGTTCCTAGAAATCTATTTAGGATTGAGCAAGCTACCCGTGCCAAGTTTCGACAATTTCGGTGGTCATTTCGCAATTTCGGCCCCCTAACGAGCCTTTTAAGTATTGTGTTTTATAATTTTCCTTCTAATTTTCTAACCAGAAATCCAATCGAGGTCCCGTTTGTTCCTATAAGTCTATTTAGGCTTGGACAAGTTGCCCGTGCCAAGTTTTGGCAATTTCGGTGATCATTTCACAATTTTGCCCCCCCAAACAGGCCTTTTAAGTCTTGTGTTTTACAATTGTCCTTCTAATTTTCTAATCAGAAATCCAATCGAGGTCCCATTTGTTCCTACAAGTCGATTTAGGCTTAAGCGAGCTGCCCGTGCTAAGTTTCGGCAGTTTCGATGGTCATTTCACAATTTTGCCCCCCAAATGAGCCTTTTAAGTCTTGTGTTTTACAATTTTCCTTCTAATTTTCTAACCAGAAATCCAATCGAGGTTCTGTTTGTTCCTACAAGTCTATTTAGGCTTAAACATGTTGCCTGTGCTAAGTTTCGGCAGTTTCGGTGGTCATTTCGCAATTTCGGCCCCCAAATAGGCCTTTTAAGTCTTGTGTTTTAAAATTTTCCTTCTAATTTTCCAACCGGAAATCCAATCGAGGTCCCATTTGTTCCAACAAGTCTATTTAGGCTTGAGCAAGCTGCCCATGCCATGTTTCGGCAATTTCAGTGGCCATTTCGCAATTTTGACCCCCCAAACGGGCCTTTTAAATCTTGTGTTTTATAATTTTCCTTCTAATTTTCTAACCTGAAATCGAATTGAGGTCTCGTTTGTTCCTATAAGTCTATTTAAGCAAGCTGCCCGTGCCAAGTTTTGGCAGTTTTGATGGACATTTCACAATTTTGCCCCCTAAACGGGCCTTTTAAGTCTTGTGTTTTACAATTTTCCTTCTAATTTTAAGTCTTGTGTTTTACAATTTCAGCACTTTTGTTCAACACAACTAGAAATATTAAGTTAAATGCTTGTCGTGATTTGAAAATTAAATTATGAAAAATATATTTACAAAAGTGCTTGTTAATAAGATTCCTCTAATTGATAATCATCTTCATCAACCTCTATGCCTACCCGATCCTTGCGCATCCTCATAAACTTCTCAATCTCTCCAAATCTTTTGTTTTGCATTTCAATCATTTTAGCTTGCTGTTGTGCTACCAGGTTTTTGGGCTGCAATTTGTTCTTGCTAGACCTCGGATAAATTCTTTAATGACTCTAGTTGTTTTTGTAGGCTCGAAACCACCTCAATATGTGTTTGTGCACTAACAGAAGATTTGGATGATGATGGTTTTGGACCAACTCCGAAGCCTTTTAAGTATCCCGATTTCTTTCCAAGAACCTCAATTGACAGCTGCTCCTGAGTTAAAGGTACTGCTCTAGGCTCTGAAGACTCTTCACGTTGCTTTTTCAAAGCTTCCTATCAATTTTTAAACAACTTCAACTAATACAACCATTTACATAAATATGTAACTCTATTAATTGGCTTACTTACATGTAATTGACCACATATTGGGGCTACCCAATCCGATTTTCTCTTGCTCCAATGGGAATCTTTATAGAAGTCTACAATGTCAGTCTTCTCGGTACCCTATTTCCATTTAAAAGTAAGCATACATAATTAATTTTAACGTAATCACACTTTTAAATATAATAAATGCATCACATGTTTATACATTGCAGCTTGAAATGACTTGGAGCCCATTGAATGATTATATGGTAACCTCGATCGACTATCCCTTGCTTTTTCAGCCAAGTTCTACAAAATTAATTGATTAGTAAAATTAAATTGAAATTACAACATGATTCTTTAAATTAGGAAATTTTACCTGATGATCGCCATCAAGCCATACATGATTGATCATGTATACCCACTTTTTCATATCAATGATTGGTGCAGCCATCTTTATCTGTAACCCAAGTTCATTTGCAAATGGAGTGGCATAAGTCCATTTCACGACCAAATGATACTCCACAATTTTACTAGTGTGTTGTTCACAATTCAAACAATTCATACAAGGGCAATGAATCTTATCAATTGGCCCTACATTTGTCATTGCAAATTGAACAAAAGCCTTCACCCCATCTCTATATTGGGAACTCATCCTATTCTTAAGTAACATCCAACTCTTGTCCATATTGGGTCACCTACAAAGCCAACGTTATGTGAAATTCTTTTGTTATTATGTACATTAAAGTAGTCTTATCCCGTTTATGAATGCACAATACAAAATATACTAAAATATACCTTTAACTTAATTAGGCATATGTAATTTATTTGTAAGACTAACTTAATTATTTAGTTGTTACGATGACCCACGTGATATGGCAATATTAATTACAGATTTTACAGGATTATGGTTCCATATGTTTTGCTCCAAAGTTTTATCTAATAGTGATATCCAAGTATCCTACTTTGATAGTTCTAAAACTTGAATTATAAAAGTTGTTGTATGCATTACACCATAAAATAATTTACATTATTAACAAAGTTGTATTAACAATAGTAAGTGATAAACAAGAATTAATATTCATGTAGAATATGCAATCTATAGTTAAGGGTGAAAAATAATCATATAGTAAGTGATGAAATTGATATATAAATTAGAATTGCTAAATAAATTTTAGTGTTGAAATTGTTACATATTAGTTTAGTTATTCTTATAAAAACATATTCATCTATTTTAGCTATTTGACTTATTTATTTGTTGAGTCAGACATCAAATTAAGATTTTTGAAACCAAACACAACAGTCACCCCTAATTAGCGCATTTGGTCTTATCTTGTTTATATGTCAAATAGTTCTTTGGGTCATCTAAGTATTTGTCATATCATGAATGCTCAAAACATTAGGGGAAAAAAAAATGTGAACCCTCTAACAACCACAAATGTAATAAAAAAAAGTGCCAAAATTCTATAAGTAAATTAAAAATGCTCGAACAAATAGTCAAAACTTACTCGATGTAGTAATTGCCCCCAACAAATGATTGCAACTTTTTTATCTCTTTGCATTGGACAATAACCTATAACAGTTGTAATTGTAAGTCAAAGTTTAAACTAAAATTGCACAATACATGAAATTAATAGAGAGTTATGGGCATGAAATGAATATCAAATAACATACAAGGATACTCGTGTCTTGTCTTCTTCTTCTTCTTCTTCTTCTTCTTCTTCTTCTTTTCTTTTTTTTCTACAAAAGAAGCCACACTCACAATAGTGAATTGTGTTAAAAAAAAGTAGCTAAAGAAAAAACTAGAAGTGGAAAAGAAATTCAACAAAGTGGAAAGCAACAATTGGATAGCAGCAAAAGAGAAGAAAGGATGAGAATTCTTGAGTGGAAAGCAAAGGTTAGATAACAAGATGTGAATATTTAATTTAGCTATTTCTTTTGCAGATGATACAACAAATTAGGCTATTTGGGCCAGAAAAGAAAGCTATAGTTTGTGAAAGACTTCAATAGCAGAAACAATTTTAACTAATTTCTTTAAAAGATGAAACTGATGCCTTATTTCTCATCATGCCAACATTAAGTCGTATGAATTTTTGTTCTTCAAAATTATAATCGTGTTGCCAAAAGAAGTAAAACCCTTAATAAGAAAACTTTACCACAAATGAACAATTAATATGACGAAAGAATTTTGAAATAGGATCAAATTTAGAACTGTATTGATGGGCTTCAAAACACTAATCCTTAAAAAGTATAGCTCAAACAATTCTTGCATTTAATTTCATAAAGAAATAATTTTTACAATATAATGCACTCAAACTACACAACAAAATATACTCTCTAATGAATAATAGCCCAAGTTATGAGATTGGGACTAATTATATCTGTTTCTCATTTTGAGATTATTTAGAGCATTTTTTTAATTTTATTTATATTATTGTTTGTATCATGTGAGATGGGGTTTTTATTTCCTTCATGGATTCTTTGGCTAGATGGTTGTTTATAATTTCTGTCATAAGAGTGTAAAGGGAAGTAGTTCATGACCATACGCAATATCATATGACTAATTTCATATAAAATTGGCAAAACTATTATATGTACTTAAAGTGTCAACAAATTATTGATTCCACAATATTGTCATGGGATAAAATATTAATATATTGAATCTGCTTCTTGGTGACAAAAGCATTAACTCAAACATACATGTACATGAAGAAATTTGTGCCAAAGGAGATAAAAGGAGAGTAATTACATAAGCTACCAAACATTTAATAAAAAATCAAAATACAAGTACTTGATTTTATAAAAATCATTAATATTCTGTTTCTAACAAAGGAAACCAGGCATAGATTTTTTATTAGTGAATATTATTTCTATGAAGAAAAAAAAAAGGAATTTTGAACCCAAATCAGTCCCAAAATCAAAATAAACAACGACGTGCTGTCTATGAGCCTTTGATAATGAACAACAACAACAACAACAACAACAAACAAACAACGAAGTGCTGCCCTGTGTTCCAAAATCAGTCCCAAAATCATAATATCAGTCCCCAAAAAATTCAAAATCAGAATATCAGTCCCGAAATCCAAAAATCAGTTCCAACATCAGTCCGAAAATTAAAATATACCAGTCCCAAAAATCAGTTCCAAAATCAGAATATCAGTCCGAAAAATTAGATTGATGACAAAGAAGAAAAAGAGGAAGATGAGACAGTGCAAGAGAGTAAGAGGGAGAGGGGGGAGGGAGAGGGAAAAATCAGTCCCAATATCAATGTTGTGCTGTGTTCTGCCATGCCGAACAAGAGAATCAAATTGATGACAAAAAAGAAAAATAGGAAGAGGAGGCAGTGTGAGAGAGTGAGAGGAAGAGGGAGAGGGAGGGGGAGGGGGAAAGAGAGACGAAGAAGAGGGAGAGAAGACATACATCTTTGTCTTCTGCTGTGCCACTTCAGGTTATAGAATGAGATGAATATTAGGTCAATCTTGTTTATTCACATAAAGGTCATAAATAAAAATAAACAAAAAAAAATAAAAAGACAGATTCAAAACAATGTCGTTTTGACCCCTAATTTATTAGCAACAAAAATCATTAGGTTTCCATAAATATCATTCACCTTTCCGCAACTATTTTAATTCTGTCGCCAAAAAGTTACAATTGGCGACCAAAAGTTTCGTCGCCATATATTAATTTGGTCGCCAAAACAGTTTTAGCGCTCCTGCGCAAAAAATTAAATTGGCCCTAAACATCTTTGTTGCTAATAGTTTATTTTTTGGCGACTAACACGTATATTGTCGCCAAAAACATACAATTGGCAACTAAATTCAATTTTGTTGCTAAAAAAGTCACCAAAAATGCTTTTTGTTATAGTGTTGTCTACTACTGCTGAATTTTGTTTTTGATGCTGCTGAATTTGTTTGTTGTTATCTCTGTTGTTGTCTACTACTACTGAATTTTGCTCTTGCTGTTTGTTTAAACACAGATTTGTTTGTTGTTATTATCTCTGTTTGTTTGTTGTCTGCTACTGTTGCTGCTGCTTTTGTTTGCTTTAAATGTTCTATATTTTTTTTTTTTACTTAATTATGTGAATCTGTGGTCCTAAATTGATCTAATTTGTGTTTAAACGGATTTGTTCAGATTGGTTCCACGATTTAAAAGGATTGGATTGGTTCTAGTTTTTCAAGAACCGTAGGTAACGGTTTGGTCTTGGTTTTATCCCAATCCAGGCCATGCTCACTCCTAATAAAACTACCTTAATTTTTTGAGGACTAAGAACAGCACATGCATTCATTAATTTGCAAAAGAAAGTCTTACAGTAGTTGCGATAGAATGAGCAGGATAGACCACTGTTCGGTCTACCTTTTCTAGCGCCACATGTACAAATTGTTTGGAACATAACAAAATGTCACTGAGAAGTGAGTGAAGATGCCAGTCATTAGCTTGATCGTAAGTCTGCAGGAGATGCACCAAGACCAGACAATCTGTTTGCAAAAGAAGGCGTTGTAGACCTTGCTGGGATGCCCAACGCAGGGCATGGAGGACTGCAGCAGCTTCTATTTGTTGAGGAGAGAGCATGGGTGGCCCCAAAATGGATCCCTGTTTGATGATGCTGTTATCGTCATCCAACCAGACCCAAGCCATACCAGTTCTGTCCGTGTTCGACGTCCAAGACCCATCGACTACAATGCGGTGCTGCTGATAGTCTGCAAATGAGGAGGCAGTATTCTGCAAAGTAATATGTGGAGCAAGGAACTGATTAGTCATAGTAATAGAGGAGTACATGTCATTGGAAACATTAGGATGTGGTGACAGAAAAATGGATAACAATTCCCGAGCTTTGGCTAAGGTATGAGCAGTGGACAGAGCTTCAGAACGGAACTCAGCGGAGTTACGTTGCAACCAAATGGCCCATAATAAAGCAATAGAATGTGATAAAATCTCAACATCAGTAATCTGTGCCACCCAATTCTTGAACCAAGAAAAGAAGGATAAAGGGGTTCCCACACCAAAGTCTAATCCCAGCATAGACCCACGCCAAACCCATTGAGAGATAGGGCAATCAAAAAAGAGATGTTCAATGGTTTCCTCATGCTCGGAGCATCTTGAACAAAGGGGAGTTACAGTGAGCCCTCGCTTCTGGAGTTCATGTTTGACCGGAAGAATATTGTGAAGACATTTCCACAAAAACAAAATCCATTTGGGAGGAATCTTGAGTTGCCACAATCTTTTCCAGATGGACCAATCCGGATCGGACCTACAATAGTCTGGGAATAGTCGAATTAAAGCCTGCTTATAGCCAGATTTAACCGAGTATTGTCCGTTTTTAGTTGGACCCCAAACAATTTTATCGGCGAGATCCTCATGTGGGATGTGAATGGATAAAATATGATGTAAAACATGGGCAGGAAAAAACAAAGATAATAAATCCAATCACCAAGATCGGGAGGAGGGGTCAATAAAATGCTCTACCCGCATTGCTGGACAAACATCACGCAATCCGCGGCCTCGACAAGGATTGGAAACAACCGGAATCCATTGAGCTTCAAACGGATTAATGCTCCGGCCATTACCAACAACCCACTGAAGCCCAGAGAGTAACAACGAACGCCCCCATAATATACTCTGCCATCCCCAAGAAGAGGCCGAAGATTGTTTAGCCTCAAGGAAAGGACTATGTTGACAATATTTACCCAGCATGACTTGCGAAAGTAATAAATTGGGTGAGGACAAAATCCGCCAGGCTTGTTTTGCTAACAAAGCTTGATTAAAACAAGGAAGATTGCGAAAGCCAAGACCACCCCAAGCTTTAGGAAGACATAAAGATGTCCATTTTTTCCATGCTATCCCTTTACCCTTAGGTGAAGCCCAGAGAAACTTGCGAATAATAGCTGTAAGCTTATGGTGAAAATTGTCAGGCATGCGGAAAACAGACATGAGATATACAGGAATAGACTGAAGAACATGTTTCACCAGAATTCCCCTACCAGCAAAAGTCAAAAAAGCACACTTCCAGCCTTGCAATTTCGAGTTGACTCTGCTCAAAATAGAGTTGAAAATCTCAAACTTAGTACGCCCCGAGAACCCCAGGTAAGTGCCCAAATAGATCCCAGGTTTTGGTACCACTTTAACTCCAAATAGAGAGACAAGCCAATCCCGGGCTGAAGATAAGAAATTGGGGCTAACAAAAAGTTCCGACTTATGGAAATTGATGCGAAGTCCAGAGAAAAAGCAAAAGGCATTTAAGAACCAATGAAGGCACCAAATATCCGTAGGCTTACAGGTTTGAAAAATGAAACAATCGTCTGCGAAGAGCAAATGTGAAATGGGAGGGGACTTCCGGCCAATGGCAATACCTCGACAGACATTAAATCGAAATAACAGTGATGCTACTACAATTGCATTCAACAAAGCTAGTGATTGGAGGTGGAAATAAAGAAGAGGTTTGACAAATATACCAAAGAAAGTCTCACCAAATATTACAAATTACATTTGTGATCAAAACACCATTGTTACAAATTACATTGAAGTAAATCTTGATGTTTTAAAGGAATGGATTCGTAATCTAAAACTCACTTTTATGTGAAATTTTGAGCTATAATTGAAATAAATAATAGTATAACAATAATTATGAAGTGTTACTTTCTTCTCACTCTTTGCTTGATTGTAGATATTATAGTTCCAAATGGATTTGTTTTTGTAAAATGCAAAGCTATATATAAATGTTATGATGACATTAGAGTAAATGGAAGATTTACTTTTCTAAAAAGAAAATGGTATATCATTTTTGTAGAAGATGTAAAATGATTACTGTCACACCCCAAACCCGGGTATGACAGACCGTGGCCCACAAGGCCTTAGCCCAAGGCACATGTAAGCCTAAACATGAATCCATAATCACATTGAACAACTATACAATAGTCTAGTAATAAATAACCAAACTCAATCCAGTGACATGGCACAAGTATAAACGGCAAAACCAACCATACTAAATACCATCCAAACTTATGGGATATAAGCAGCCCACATATCAAAATAATCCTAAATGAACCTCAATAAAAATAAAAATAAATATGCACAAACTTGACATAACAATCTAAAACAAAATATAGCGATCCCGGTTTTCCCTTCATTGTTTAACAGCATTCCGGACTTAGGTTCCGTGGAGTTGGTTGTTGTTTATGTCTTGTTGTCATCCTTTAATTCCATATATTTGAGTTTTAGGATGTATTGGGCAAGTTTGTTACAGGTTGGGTGAGCCTTGGCCTCCATTCTTGTTGCCCAGATTTTTGGTTGTTCGCTCGAGCAGGTCCCTTTGCGCTTAAGCGGAGTTTGCACACTTTCAGTGTCTTGTGCGTCTGCAAAACTTCTGCAGATGTGTTTTCCACGCTCGAGCGGATTTCCTTATGCTCGAGCGAGTCGCGCTCGAATGGTCCTCTTGGCGCTCGAGTGGGTGTTCGACGTTTGTAAAAGTTCTGGAGGACTATAATCTACGCTCCAGTAGCTTTTCTTTTGCGCTCGAGCGAGTGTATTTTGCAGTTATGTCTTGGCGCTCGAGCGGGTTCAGTTTTTTATGCTTGACGCTCGAGCGTCCTATTCTCCGCTCGAGCAAACTAGTCGTATATCAGATGGCAGCTGGGTGATTTTGAATCACTATTTACATTTTTCTTCTCTCTCTTACTTTCTAGAAACCCTTTTTGAGAGCTTCTCTCACTACATTTCACCTTCTCTCTAGGATTTGATCTAGTTTGAGTGATCTCCCACCTTTGTCCCTTTGTAAAAAGTATAGAGCTTGGTTTGGGCTTCCTATCAATCCGAAAATTTCTTGATTTGGAGCACTTCGAGATTTCTTCATCATCTCCTTTGGGTTTCATCTCTTGAGGTAGGGATAACTACTCATTCTTATGTGCTTTAACATAGATGTTGAGCTATTTGTATAGATGGTTTGATTTGGGAAGCTAGGGTTTGAGATGTGTTATATTGAAAAGAGGGGTTTTGTCCTTTTGACTCATATATGTATATTTTGGGTCTTAAAAAGAGATTATTGATGTTGTTGATAATATATGAGCCTTTGGGTCAATATTGAGAAAAAGGAAGAAAATGCCATGTTTGGGTATATTTGGGTCATTAGTGTAATTAATGACAATTATTATGGAAACATGAAATTGAGTTGGAAATAATGAAATTGGCTCATTATGAGATAGAATAGTGGAGTTGGATTCATTAATCACTCACCTTTGAAAATATTAGTAATTTATCTGTTGATGCATTTATTATCTGTTTAGAAATAATTGCTTTGGACTATCGGTGGAGGATAGTCTTGATTATTGTAGACACTGCATGATGATTAGGCAAATTAAAACTAATCAGTTGGATATGTCATCAAATATGACGGATGAAATAATACATCAAATTTATGTATTGATTGATTATGTATATGATATTTGTTTATATACATTGTATTGTGTGGGAGGAGATAGGGGATCTACTCCACGGTTTAGGGGAAGATATGGGATGGACTCCTAAACCAGATGTTATTTGGGAGGAGATAGGGGATGGACTTCATTGATACAGCAAATCTGTGTATCTATTGAAGTATTGATACAGCGAATCTATATATCATTTGTGAAGTATGGAAGTGTTTTAATGTGTTCTTGATACAGCAATTATGTGTATCTACTGTGAAGTGTGAAATGTTTAATTTGAGTTGTTATCTCAACTGGAATGGAAGTACTATTGATATGAGATGAAATCTCATTTAAATTGTTTGGCCAGGTTCTGAGCCATAGTTATGAATTGAGAAATTGGATGAGAAATGGAAAATGGAATGAAACATGGACACATTTGTCATGTAATTGAAACGGGTTGTGAATTGATTTATGTGAGTTAAACATTTATCAAATGCTAATGTTTTAGTTATTGCTCATATTATGTTTAGCATATCTCTACTGGGCGTTGGCTCACCCTATATGGGACATCATTTTCAGGTGCAGGTAGCATGCCACCTCCAAGGACGTAGCTTGAGAGGCTTAGTGGCTGGGACGTCTTTTGTGATTACATTTTTATATTACATGTATATCAAGCCAAGGGCTTATTATCTGTTTTGAGTTAGTACTCACTCTTTTTGTAACCAAATGTTGGCTTGAAAAGTTGTAAGCTCGTAGGGCATTTACTTTTATTGTCAACATGTAATACATTTTGTAATGGATACTCTGATGAAATGTAATTATGTTTTATTCTCTTATGACTGAGCATGTCTAGAATATATGATTAGTGGGTTTATTTTGAGGGCGTTACACAAAATAAATGAATGTCCTAGAAGTCCATGCAATTAAGTCCCCGCTATGCCATGAATCCACTCTAAGTCCTTTTAACACCTGGAAATGATAAAGAACTAAGTCAGCTGATAGCTCAGTGAGTAGCAACATGGATAGTGAATATAGTTTTGAAAATAGGGTTCAAATCCAAAATAAAATATATATATCATAGAAACTAGATTGGCATACAATTTTGATAAAGATAATCTATTCCAAAAAGAAGGTTCTACAGTTCAACAGTTAAAATACTCATGTCTCTCAAGAACATGATAAATGACATTTTCCACTTAAAACTTATTACAACATGAACACCAATAATTTTCTAGGTACCAAGAATAACAAGTAACATGCCACACAGTTCTCAAAGCAATAAGCCCGTTGGATCCAATATTAAACCAAGAGTCATCCTCGGGGTGGCAACCCGGGCCTTTTCTCTAAGAATCCGATTGAAGGTCACCTAACCTAGCCTAGCCTAAGTCTTTTCCTTACAATCATTGAGCACTAGAGTCATCACGGCCCAACCCGAATCTGTTCCCTAGTGGCCAGAGTCACCATACACAATGGACTAACTTCCCTGGACTAAAATATACATATGGTCCCGATAATCTATACAATTCAGTTTTGCAAAACATGGTAGTTCACCATTATAAACATGAGACTATAACAAATAGTTTATAGCATGCCAAGTTTACACATGTTTCAGAACTAATTTAATTCTATTGATAATATAATAATTTATCAAAACAGTTTAGTCCTGAAACAATAATTAAATTTTCCAACAGTTCAGGGCAAAGAAACATTTATAAAAATATGTAGCATGCAACTACTCACGTGAAAACGAAATAATGTAATCATCGAATAGAGTATAAAAGTCCAACTAGTGCTCTAAACCTAGTATGAAAATTACACATCACTACTAATTTAAAAATACTAAAGAGAATAATAAACTAAGTACCCCATACTAAAGCGCACTAACACAATTCAGCCCCACTCACCGTTACTGTTAAATAATACCTAAGTTCATGTTCTTCAAGGTTTAAAATTACCCCAAGACATGGGTTCAAAACGAAACTTAATTAAAAGTAACTTCAAGATAAAACAGAGTTTTAAACAAGTTTTTCAAATCTATTCGCTAACTTTGAAAATTACAAAACCCACTCCACGTTGTTTGAAAAATTTCAAAACCCTCCATATATCAACTAATACATCCGAAGTTTCAAACCCAATTGGTTTTACTTGATTTTCTTATCAAAATAATTATTTACAATTAATTATATCCAAACAGATTGTTTTCTGTAGCAATTAAAGAAATTAATGGTTCTCTTAGTATACAAGAGCAATCAATGCAAGGCAAAAAATGTAAGAAACTAGACTCGTAACCGGTTTTAAGATACTAATTTGAAAATTTTTTGATTTATACCCAAAGAGAACGACACTTCCGAAGTTACTCTTTTACACCAGTTTTCTGAACAAATTTGAACGTATCGGTTTATATGGATTTTGACTCCCAAAAATTATAAGAAACTTCTGGTATACAATTCAATATGTAATTAATCTATTGTAAAAATTTCAGTTCAAAATTCATTCATTTGATATGGTTTCTTGATTTTTAAAGTTTGTGATTCTGTGCAGAATTTTTGAACTAAGAATTACACCCATTCTTTATACATGAATTTAACTCATTAGATCTCTTAACAGTATATATATAGACACAAAATACATACACCTACAATCTCTCCATCAATGAATAACAATAAAATAAGGATAAATAACAAAGAAAAAAGAAAAGAAAACTTAAGAGGCCACAAGGCACAACACACACAAAGCTCTACTTCTTGGCTACAACAATAATCTTAATGACTGAATCACCCTTCACTTTCTTTCATAACCCATAGCTGCTAGGGCTGCTAGTGTTGTGGAAAACAATTATAACAAGTGTTAGGATTTTTGTTATCCTTATAAACATAACCACCAATCCACTTAGTATTATCATCTAACATTATTAT
>JAXFYN010000319.1:57352-114200 GCA_036172215.1 Camellia granthamiana | reverse complement strand
TTAAGAGCCAATTAGCATATTACGAAATAGGGGTATTACAGTTAGTTTCATTAGTGCTACCTTGGATTAATAAAGTTTTATCTTTGGGACTTTTAGTTAAAGCTTGAACATTTAAATTAGTTTTAATACATTTGTAATAAATTCGATAAATTAATGCAATGTTATGAACACTTTCTATCATATTATTCACCAGATAATTGAATATTTAATGTTAAGGCTTTTAATATATGGGGATCATGTAAACTTAAAGTAAAATCAGGAAAACAATTAAAATGTATTGGACCTTTATGAAGACCAGATTCCATCATTCCTATTACACTAGCATGATAGTTAATAAAACAAGCATCTCGTAAACATAAAAGGACAGAAGTATTTTTCCCTTGTTGGGTTAATGGGTTTATTCCGACTTGGATTAATCCTAAATGAATAAAATTATGACCAGCTTTGAGATGTTTTCTGATTGACTCTTTAGATAATAATTGGCAAGTTTCTCTTGGTTTACTTAAAGCATAAACTTGTTCGACTGTTTTGACTTGTAAATCAACATTAAAGGTAGATTGTAAAAAATTAGTTTTATAAATTTCCTTAGTTTTTACTTTAGGAATATTCCGGCTTAAATCAATTTTAACATCTTGATATTCATGTTCTTCTTCATTAATTAGTATATTCGTACTAGGGATAGGAGCTAAAGTTGTAGATCTAGAGCTAACTGAAGAGTTATTTCTGAGTAATCGACTCATTTTAATTCTATAAAATTAAATCCAATTTTCTAAAACTCGTTTTGTAACTTATCATGTTTTCACGTACAGTGTGTTCGCTCATACCCTTTCTAGGAACCCCTATATCCTTTGACTGCCTAAACCTAAGGACTTACACTAGATTGGGATGAAAGGTGGGTGGCTACTGGTAAAGTGGAATACAAAGATAAGTTAAACAAGAATAGGAAGACTGGAGTTAATTTAAATAGAGTAGAAATGAGAAGAATATAAACAGAAAAGATAACTCAACAAAAACTCAACATACTTACAACTTGGCTCTGATACCAAAGAGACGGAAGCAACACATAAATTTAATAAACTAACAAGTTAAATAAACATAAATTAAAACAA
Organism: Camellia granthamiana; assembly: GCA_036172215.1. NCBI lineage: Eukaryota > Viridiplantae > Streptophyta > Magnoliopsida > Ericales > Theaceae > Camellia > Camellia granthamiana. Next base: position 113,091 of record JAXFYN010000319.1, on the reverse strand, counting down.
ATAAGTTAAATAAACTAAATAAAATATTTTTAAATAAGAACAAATAAGTAAATTAAGTTCACAATATTAACTTACAATTGGTTACTGGAAGTAATCGGAAAATACAGAATTGTTTATTGGAAGTAACTGAAATGATGCTCTTTACACCATTGACTGGAGTTAAAAAAAAGAAAAAAAGAAAAAAAGTTTTCGGTCATAAAAAGATGCTCTCTACACCCATGTACCTCTTATTTTCAAGCTTTTCAGAAGTCACAAGTTTCACAGTATTTTCCAACTTTTGAAGTCACATGCCTCACAGCTCTAATCACAGGTCTCACAGTTCCAAGTTTCACAAGCTCAACAGTTATCCACTTTGCCTATAAAAGGGGCTTCTCAGTCAAGACCAAGGCAGGAGAAAAAAAGAAGGAATTCACAATTTTCTTTTGCAATTTCTCTCAGTCTCTATAAAATTTTAAGTTTGTTTTAAAATTCAGTTTCTAAAGATGTAAGTAGAAGTTGTATTTTCCAGTTACTTCCAGTAAACAATTCCGTATTTTTCGATTATTTCCAGTAACCAATTGTAAGTTAATATTGTGAACTTAATTTACTTATCTGTTCTTATTTAAAAATATTTTATTTAGTTTATTTAACTTGTTTGTTTTAAATTTTAACTTGTTTGTTTTAATTTATGTTTATTTAACTTGTTAGTTTATTAAATTTATTTTATAAAATAAAACATGATTTATTAATATTTTTATGAATTTTTTTTTTTTACATAAATGACTTTTATTGCATGACTTACGAGATAAATATTTGAATTATTAACGTGGATCCGAATTAAAGTCCAAAAAATATATATATAAATAAAATTTGAGAGATGAATGTTTGAATTTGGAAGCTTTGGACTTTCCGCCATCTCCCTCATTTGTGAGGTGTTTATCTCTCTTTGTCTTAACTCCGGCTGCCATCGGATCTGCCACCCCTCCTTCCTTCTACTCCATTCCGGCATCGCCTCCTTGTTCTGCACCTCCTGTTTTGGCCACTATCACCACATGGTCGCCTTCTTTTTTCACTGGATCTACTGTCATTTTCTCCGAGATCTGCCGCCTTCATCTTGCTCCATTGCCTTCCATCGTCAGATCCATCACCGCCTTGCCTAGTAGTTATGGGTTTGAGAGTTTGTGTTTTTGTTTTTGGTGTGTTCATAGCTTACCCACAGAGTTTAGATATAGTCTATGTACTTATTTTAGACTTATTATAGTGTCGAGTTCTTATGATCGACATCTTCTTTACAATATGAATGTTATATTTTGATTTGTCCATATCTTATCTTTGGTGTTTTATTTGAAGATCATCTTTTGTTTTGCACAAAGTTTTTTCTTAACTTGATACAAGTTTGTTGATGATTTCCTTACATGTGTGATTTGATGATTTTTATTTTAATAAAAAATTACTGTTGATAAAAAAAAAAAGTTTGAACGGACACACAGGCATGAGATTTCTATAATTACTCTTGTGTAATTACTTGGCCTTTTAACTTTGGCAATAGGGGCTGGCTTCCCTCTAGTTCGATGGAGGGCATTGTTGGGCCTATGAGGATCCATTATGGATCTCGTTTTGATAATCTGAACTGTTCAATATGTAGAACTCGTCGAGTACTATATACTTGTAAAAAATCACATTGATTGGATATTGATAGCTACATAATTGAATCAGTTTTGTATATAAAAAAAATGGACGGTGAAAAAATAAACCATTGATATAAATCTAATCCAATGAGATAGTTATCGAGATTCGATCAACATGATTTTTTATAGACATATAGTACTCGACGAGTTCTACATATTGAACGGTTTGGATTATCAAAATGACATCCTTGATGAGCCTCTAAAAATCTAATAATATATTTTAATCTGATCACGGACTGAAAAGAAGCTTAGTCGGTTGGCGATATATGCGTCTTCTGCGTTTTTTGATAGGCCCACCTTTTGACTTTGGCAATTTATACGCCTACAAATTTTATCACAAAAAACACAATTAAATTATGTAAGAGAGGGAGATTATGGCCATAAAAATTTTATCATAAAAAAAAAATCAATTAAATTATGTGAGATAGGGAAGTTATGGCCATACAAATTTATTATATAAGAAAAATGGTCTTTTTAACTCACAAATTTTGTGAGAGTTCCATTATTTCAATCATATTTTCTTAATTTTCTGATTTAAAAAAAAAAAACAAATTTTCCTGCCCTTTGATTTAAATAATATATAGATATTAATCTAAATCCTATCACCCCTTATCACAACAACCTAAACTTTGAGAGAGAGAGAATAATCTAAACCTAATGCAGCACCGTAAACCTTTGGAAGAGAGAGAATGACCTAAACCTAACGCAGTAGCCTAAATCTAAACCTATCACAGCAGCCTAATCCTTGTGCAACGGCAGCAACCTTTGCAACAGTTTGGGAGAGAGACTAAGACAAAATCTTAAAAGAAAAACATTTTAAAATCTGTAAGTAAATCATTTATTTTTTAATATGGTAATTATATTTGTAAATTGATTAAAAATGATTGTATTCATTATGTTCACATATAGTATTAACTATTGATGATAATTGGATTGTATTTTGTGAGTGCGATTGGACTTAATTTATTTTTTAATGCGGTGATTGTATTTTTAATCTATGTTTAAAAAAAAAAAGATTGTATTCATTATGTTCACATAAAGTAAGTATTGATGATAATGATTAGATTATTTTGTAATTGGATTTTTTAGCTCATTGTATTCATTATGCTTTTTAACTACTAATTAACTTAATTCGTGATTGGGTTTTTAACTCATTATTTTTGTTGAAAAAAAATATAATTGTATTTTTTAATTACCAATTGACTTCATTTTTTTTATACTCCGTTTTGATCACACAGTGATTTTATTTTTTTAAATGATTGTGATTTTTTACATTCCATTTAATTTGTGTTTTTTGAAAAAAAAAATATTTTTCATATTTTTTGAACACAACCACATGGTGATTGTATTTTTAATCTATTTTTTTGAGAAAAAAAAAAACGGTGGTGCTACATGCACCAATTAGTGTACTAATTAGTGTACCAACACTAGTTATGATATTATTATTGACCCTACTCATTAATTACATTACAAATACCAAAAATCTCTTAAATTATGTCACATCATCAATTGGTACACTAGTTGGTACACTAATTGGTGCATATAGTATTATTCCAAAAAAAATTAAATTGCATTCATTAGGCTCACATAAAGTACCCATTATTAATGATGATTAGATTGTATTTTGTGATTGTGATTAAACTTAATTTAATTTTTAATACGGTGATTGTATTTTGAATATATCTTTTTTGAAAAAAACAAATTGGATTGTATTCATTAGGTTCACATAAAATACCCACTATGATAATGATTACATTGTATTTTCTAATTGGGTTTTTTAACTCACTGTATTTTTTTTAAATAGTTGTGTTTTTTAACTATTAATTTATTTAATTCTTGATTGTGTTTTTTATTTTTTTTATTTTTTTTACTGATTCAATAAATCTCATTGTTCAAGATAAACGGACATAGTTTATCTTGCGAAATCAACCATCATATTTGAAAAATATGAGATCAAAGTTACGAAACTATACAATTTATTATAAATAAATTATTCATACATTGTCAAACACAATGTTATAATTCCAAAATTTTATAGGATAATGAAGTTAGAATGATTAAAGATTATATTACGTCATGCCAACATCATGCCTATACATTTATCATATCTGTACCAACAATGCAAAGTCAACTAGATTGTGCACCGTGCGTAACCTTTGTTTTAAATATAGATTGGTATGAAGAATGTTTATACATTTTAAAAGGTAAAAAAATAGAAATATATAATATGTAAGTATAACATTTTTACTTTATAATATTTTATAAATATATAATATATGTGTTGTTCATCAATTATAATACTAACTATCATGTTGACAATGTATGAATGTTGATGGAAGACTCACAACAATTTAGATTTTAGTTATACTTTATTTTATTTATTCAGTAAATTTTGAATAAATGTAATAAATTCTTAAATTTTTTACTTTAAATTATGTAATGTCAATATTTTCTTTTAAAATGACATATATTTTATACTAACAATTTAAAAATATGTTTGACATAATCATAAATAATTTTATATGCTAGTTTTATCGTAAAAAAATAGATTAAATTATGCGGGAGAGATTTGTGATACTAAGGCCTCCTGTGTTTAATCGATTTTTAATGATAAAATTTGTAATCTTTGGTGGTGTTTGTTGTGAGGAATTGAGAGGTGGGATTGGATTATAAGTTTATTTGGACTAATACTAATAATTTATTGTTTGGTTCAAAATTTTTGTATTAGACTATTAATTCCTCCGGACTATTAGTTCAAAATTTATTGGACTATTGTGTCCCATGGAAGGGGATGGGACACAAATGGAAAGATAAGGGGATATGTGATTAGGTGGTGAAATAATCATTTTGACTCTCTCCTATTTAATTATGTATTATATTTAGTAAAATTTAATAAAATTTAAATGTCTTAATTTAAAAATAAAATAATTTTATTTAATTTTTATTTGATGTTTTATTTATTTAATTTTTTAAAATAATTTTTTATAAATATTTTATTGATGTTTTATTTTAAAATTTTGTTTATATTTTATTTAAATTTTAATAGATATTTTATTTAATTTCATTATTTAATTATTATTATTTTAAAAAATAAATTATTTAAAATATTATTTAAAAAAATAACATATATTTTTATTGATATTTAATTTATTTAAATTTTAAAAATAAATTTATTTAATTGTGTAAAAAATAAAATAAAATAAAATTTTATTTAATCTAGTAAAAAAATAATTAAAATATTAAAAATATATTATTAGTTAGTAAATAATTAAAAATGATAAAATAATTATTTAAACATTTATCTTTCTTTATAATATTCTAAATAAACTTAAAATTCATATCCTATTTAATTAAATAATTACTTCATAATATCTATTCTCATGACTAAAGTAAATATGAGATATAAACCAAATTCAAACAAATAGTGCGAAACAATTCAATCAAATTCAATCAAATATATCCAGCACATAGTCCGGTGTTTTCCAACTCGCCTGTCCCGTCCAAACAAAAAACACCCTTTTAGTGGCTTTTTGACTTTGGCAGTCTATAAGCGTTCTCTGTTTTTTGAACGGCCATCTGCTTCCTGTGTCACTTGCTCCTTTTGATATTCCTATCGCAGACAGATGCCGTGAAAAGAAGGCTTTTAGGTTGCTGCTACCATTCTGTTTGATATCCGGTACAATTATCTGCTCTGTTTGTTGCTGTCTCGCTTTTGTCTTTTTGTCTTCTTTTTTTTTTTTTCTTTACATAAATATTATTTTCACCTCTGATTTGATATGCTTGCTCATAAATTTTTTTTTTTTTTTTAATTTGTTAGTAAAATTAGTGTATACCACTTAAAAGGTCGTTGATCCATCAGCTCGAACCTTGATGGAACCGACTTTTTCTTCACTGCAGCGCCAAAGGTTTAGCTACATGCCATCATCGTTAGCCGATCAATTTTTATCGGAAAAACTCTTTTTACTCCAAATGGGTTATGGGTTTTTGGTTACTGGTTTGCTTTCTGAACTAATCGACAGTCAATGGGAATTGTTGTTTTTATATCATTTTTCGATCGTTACCATTATTGCTACCATTATTGTTGTTTGTCTCTTCCGTGATCTGAAAAAGGAAATGGAATGGAAAGAAAAAAATTTGTTGGAAAAGTTTAATGAGATTTGGTTCAGAACTGTAGAAGGACTGGGTAGGGCGATTCATATGACAGTCGTGGAGAGGGACATTGGACGTCTGAAAGATAAAGTGGAGACGCTCGTAACTGTGAGAGATGATTTGCAACTAAAAGTGGAAGAGGCCGAGAAAAATGCGGAAATTATTAACAGTGCTGTTGAGTCATGGATAAATCGTGTGACCGCGGTTACTGCAGAAACAGAGAGACTCATCCATGAGAAAGAGGAATTTAAAAAAGGTTTTTTGGGACGGTCATGGGATTGGAATGGAAAGTTGTTGCTGTGGAAGAAAGCAAATGGGATTGAAGATGTTGTGGATGAGCTTCTATGTCCAGCACCTTCTTACAAAAATTTGTGTAAAAGGGCCGATTCCAGATCCTGTGGGGTATCTTTTCGTCATATGGCAGTCGTGGAAAGGGGCATTGAACTTCTGAAAAATCAACTGGAGACGCTCGTAACTGTGAGAGATGATTTGCAACTACAAGTGGACGAGGCCGAGAAAAATGGGGAAATTATTAACAGTGCTGTTAAGTCATGGATAAATCGTGTGACTGCGATTACTGCGAAAGAAACGACAGAGAGAATCATGGATGAGAGTGAGGAAGTTGAAAATGATTATTGGGAGAATTGGAATAGAAAGTTGTTGCTGTGGAAGAAAGCACAAGGGATTCAAGTTGTTGTGGATGTGCTTCTATCTACGAGAACTTTTCATAGAGTATCACACCCTGCACCTGTTGTGGGGATAGTGTCTATAGTACCCACAGGCAGTTTTGAGTTCAATTCGCGAACGTCCACTATGAAAGAGGTGATGGAGACACTTAGAGATGATGAGATCAACATCATTGGAATATGTGGAATGGGCGGTATTGGCAAGACAACAATGGTGAAAGATGTCGCCATTAGAGAAAAAAATGAAAATCTATTTGATGAGATTGTCATGGCAGTAGTCTCTCATAGTCCAGACTTGTGGAACATTCAAGGTCAAATAGCAGACAACTTGGGATTTAGATTTGGGGAAGAAACTTTATTTGGAAGAGCAACTCGTCTGCGTCAGAGACTAGCAAATGGTAAGAGAATCCTTCTTGTCCTCGATGATGTTTGGGAATGGCTTGATCTTCAGGCCATTGGGATTCCTTTCTGGGGTGAGAATAGGGGTTGCAAAGTTGTGTTGACATCACGAAGCCTGGATGTATGCATAGGAATGGGATCCCAAAAGAATATTGAAGTCAAAACCTTAGCAGGGGAAGAAGCATGGCATCTTTTTAAGGAGATGGTTGGTGATTCAGTTGTTGACACTCCTGATATGCAACCAATAGCTGAACAGGTGGTAAATGAATGTAGTGGTCTACCACTTGCACTCGTTACTATTGGAAGGGCACTAAAACATAAATCGAATTCTGTTTGGACTGATACACTTCGACAATTAAGAATGCCTGGTGGCAAAAGGACATTAGGAGTGAATGCAATGGTTTACCAGGCACTAGAGCTAAGTTACAATTATTTACAGCATGAGGAGGCCAAGTCTTTGTTCTTGCTATGTTGTTTATATCCAGAAGATTGTGATATTCAGATTGAAGATTTGGTTAGATTTGGAATGGGGCTACAACTTTTTGAAGACATCAATGGATTGGGAGAAGCAAGAGATCGTGTACGTGCATTGATTGATCAGCTAAAAAGCTGTTATTTGTTATTGGATAGTGACAAGCATAAAGATGACTGTATCAAAATGCATGATGTAGTGCGTGATGTTGGCATATCTATTGCATCTGATTCCTGTGGGAAGACTCTTTTTCTGATACGACACGGTGACAATTTGAGAGGATGGCCAAAGAAACATACGTACGAAAATTACACTTCCATTTCATTGATGTCAGGGAATATCATAGAGCTACCAGAAGGGTTACGATGTCCACGACTTAGGATGCTATTGTTAGCATGCATGAATGATTCACTAAGAATACCAAACAGTTTTTTTGATGGAATGAGAGAATTGCAAGTTTTAAATTTGGAGCTTATTTCCATTCCATTGCTTCCATCATCACTGCCGTTCATGCGTAACTTGCATACGATTTGTCTTCAAGGTTGCAAGTTGGATAACATAACTCTAATTGGCGAACTATTGAATCTGGAAATCCTTAGCTTTCGTGATTCCTCAGTCGAGGTTTTACCAGAAGAAATAGGAAAACTTGCTAAATTGAGGTTGTTAGATCTAACAGGATGTCATCGTCTTGAAAGAATAACACCGGGTGTCATATCAAGCCTAGTCCAATTAGAGGAACTGTACATGATAGGCAGCTTTAGCAATTGGGAAGCTGACAAAGGAGAAAGCAAAGAGGGAAGAAGAAATGCAAGCCTCAGAGAGCTACAGTCCTTGTCCGATTTGAAAATATTAGAGGTTTATATACCTGATACAGCGTTATTGCCAAGAAACCCTCTCTTTGCAGATCTGACGAAATACAAGATACGGATAGGTGATAATGGCTGGTGGAGCGTGTTCCCATTCCAAAAGCATTTGTTATTGAAACTCGACAAGAGTATTGCTTTACATGATGGGGTTAGTAAGCTATTGAAGTGTACTGAACTTCTAAGTTTAAGAGGGAAGGGCTCAAGGAATGTGGTGCATGAGTTAGTTCAAGATGGTGTCCAGCACTTGAAGTACTTATCAATTGAGTCTTGTGATATGCTTTTTTTTCTTGTTGATACAATGGATTTATCACTTGATTCCAGTGCTGCTATTTTCCCTATCTTGGAGTCATTAAAGCTTGATGATTTGCGTAGGTTAAAAGAGATATGCTGCGGCCAACTTCCAGAAGGGTCTTTTGGGAAACTAAGAACATTGACATTACAACACTTACCTTCTTTGATGCATTTCTTGGTGGAGGATTCAGCTCAAACTACTGTCTCCCTCCATAATCTGAGATCTGTTGAGTTAGATCGCTGTAATGGCTTGCAAAATCTCTTTTCATTGTCAATGGCACGTGGGCTTGTGCAACTTCAAGAACTTCGGATATCGCATTGTGAAATGATGAAAGAAGTTATTTGGGAAGGAAGAGGAGAAGATGGGCATGCAACCAACAAGATTGAATTCCCCTGTTTAGAATACATGGCACTTATACAACTAGCAGGCCTCACTAGTTTCAGCAGAGGAATTGACCAGATTGAGTTCCCTCAACTGAAGAAATTGCACATCAAATGTCTACCAAAGGTCAAGAGTTTCTTTCCCAATGAGAGTACACAACATTCAGATGAAAACTGCAATGCTACCTTGGAATCTATTTTCCCCAAAGAGGTGTGTTTATATGTTTTTCATATTATCTATATATTTTTCAAAAACAATAAAATAATCATAAAGTTCTTAGGGGAACAAATAGCTACATCTTTGATGCATCTATCTCGTGGTTACTTGTCCCAAGCTTTTGGTTGGTCTTATTTGACATCCCACTAGTACAATACTATAGTTTTCTTTTGTCAACATCAGCCTGGGAATAAATAGCAAGTGGAATGTGTTCCACATCGCCTGGAGTTGTCCTATCTGTGCTGATTATAAGGCTCCAGTTTCCCTCTCCTTAGTACCTGGGTTTTAAGAAGAAGTGTGTGCTGAGCTTTTCAATTGAAATTACATATAACAAAACTGGCCTTATAGATGCTAACTTGCTATACAAAGTTTGTATTTTAATATCTGACTTATGCTGTTAGAATTTTGGAGACCCAAAACCAAGTGGCTATAGGCACCTCAGGCCCAGGACAGCCAGCGCCCCCCTTTCAAATTTTTGAAAATCATTGTTTTACCAGTAGTTTTTAGTGTCTTTCAATGTACCCCTTCTAAAATCTTATATATGCCCCTTACTTTTTCTCTTTTAATCATCAAAAGCCTTTCAAGTTGACCTCCCTCAAATGTTTATTTGTTGTACAATCCCTACACACACACATATATATTTGCTCTCAACCTCTCATTTCTCTCTGGTCTTCCTCTTCTCTTATATACGTATGCGTGTGTTGTGTGGATTATGTCACCAATTGTCCCAAAAACTTAACCTTTTAGGAAATGGGCCCAACAATATGTATCAAATTATCCAACAATTTGTTGTACAATACCCTTGTTTTTTACACATACAACATTTTTGGCCTTATACTTTGTTCCTCCTGGATTGATCACTGGCTATGAGTGGAGAGACCTATAGACTAAGGTTCTGTTTTGTATTTAAGGATTTGAAATGTGTGGATTTGACATTAATCATTCAAAGAGAATGGCTCAAATTTAGTGTTAAATCTCTAGATTCAAAATTGAATTAAATAGCTTATCATGATGGATTTGAAATAGCTATTGTCATGGCCCGAACCCGCCCCCATGGGTTAAGGACATAACCGGCCAGTAATCCTGTGATTACCTACGGCCTCAAACCAAAACAGACACAACTCGTCGAAGTGAAGGGGCCAAACGGAAGCAAAAATTTAAAACTTTGTCCATAGAGCCGTGCTTATATGCACATCAAACAAACCATACTCATATACGTTAATAACCCACATCAAAAGTATAGTAGCATAAACTTCTTTACAGACGGATCATTCAAAACTATGTCAACCCATGAAACTACATACAAACATATACAAAACTTCGCCAACGTGACAAAATATAACTATATAACAAAAGGGCGAAGATGGGTCTCGTGTGTGAGACGCGAGGGCTGACTTTCCAAAACCTATGTGGATCCACTTTAGGCTTTACTGGGGCTGGGTCTGGGTCTGAACCTCCCTTGGCTCACCTACAAACACATGAATGAGCGTGAGCGAAAGCCCAATGAATAATATCAAGTAAGGGAAATGCATTGAAACATTATACAACAGACGGCTTGGGGCCCAATTCATTCATGTCAACTGGCCTTTGGCCTTTTCAAACTTTCATATCAAACTGGCACATAGGCCTTTCAAACTTCCATGTCAAACTGGCACATAGGCCTTTCAAACTTTCATGTCAAACTGGCACATAGGTCTTTCAAACTTTGTCCACCATTCAAATAAATGAACTTTACAAACTTACATAGAAGTAGTAATTGGACAATAACATATGTCAGATATTACTCACAGTGATCGGCTTGTGGAGTTGCCCTCGAGCTTGACCCTACATATCATGTAACACATATGGGTCACAATTAGTTCAACCCGTTCTTTATTTCACATATTCCTCTTTAGGCTTTATTCTTATTTCTTTAACTCAATTACAATGCCCAATGCATGCCTAAGAGTGCTTGCAAGTGAAAGAGAACGGAAAACGAAATACAGAACGAACATACAAAATTTCAGAAAACAGGGTCCCCGCTTGAGCGGACCCTTGAGGCCAGCAAAAGTACTGGATATGTGAAATTTACGCTCGAGCGTTCATTCTGGCGCTCGAGCGGAAGGCCTCTCAACATGGCTCCCCGCTCGAGCGTGGAATTTCCCGCTCGTGCGGACGCCATATCTGCAAAAGTATTGGGAGCACGAAATTCACGCTCGAGCGGCGGTTTCCCCGCTCGAGCGGACATCAAAATTCTGGAAATTCCAGATCAAGTTCTTGAGTTTCACTTCGATGTTCAAGGGTTCCAAATGCATGTTTATGACTCAAACTTCATATATTTATGTACTAACTTGATACCAATGCCAAACTACATCACAATGGAGTTCAATTTCACAATTTAACACATGCATGGCTCAAATTGACACCAAACCCAATTCCAATATACACATTCATGTATTCAAAGCTCTTATCTTCATGGATTGTACATGCATGTGATGTCTAGCTCCCATTCTCAACTTAGATGATACCAATGGTGGTTATACATGAGCTTTGACTACAAATTCACATGGATTTCATTCAAACTTCAACATAGATTACACAAATTAAGCTCAAACATGGAAATCTATAACAATTCTTTACATGCATGCTTCTATTAGCTTGAGATCCAACATATACAACTCAATCCCCTCACATTCAAACTAATTCATGCTCTTGGCCATCTATTAAACTTGAATTCACAAGATAATGACTAAAAATGCATGAATTACTCACCAAGGAGTTTAATCTTCACAATCTATGGCAATTCTTGAGCTTAACCTCAAAAATTTCCATGCTTTAAGCCAAACCCTCAATCTCCTATCCTCTCTTCTTCCAACCGACCCTCTCTTCTCTTCTTTGAGTTATTATCAGTCAAAATGAGGCTAGGGAGAGAGATTGAGTGTTTAAAGCCTTGACAACAAAACCCACTAAGGCCAATATTATAATAATAAAGTAGTTGGGCTATAATTCATCAATTTAATCGATTTAATTTAACCCGAATAAATTTTCAATTAAATTTCACCGTAGGCTCTAAAAATTATGCCAGTCACAATGGCGTAATCAATTTCAGGTTCTGTGGCCGATAAGGCCCTCAATTTAATTTCCAAAGCAGACTATTCAAACAGATATGCCTACGGTGAACAGATAAAACTTCAAAATCACATATATTCACATAAATTCACATAATGGCACATAAAATCATGCTAAACACATAATCATATTCAAATTAAGGACCAATTTAGCATATTACGGAACAAGGGTATCACAACTATATTAGAGTAAATATTTGAAATCATGGTAAGATTCTTCTTCTAGTTACAAGGATCCTACTAATCAATTCCCTAGCTAACTGTTTAATAATTTTACAAAATTTAACATCAATTCCCTTGATTTGAAGTCCACATCCATCCCGATGGACAGTAAATGAACTAAGGTTAAATGGCTTAGAGAGGTGATGCGAGACAAGTTTCTGATAATCCCTTGCACATGTGGCCCAGTCGCTGCACGTATAGCGATCCCGATTTTTTTTACTCCTTGTTGTACAGTGATCCGGACTTGTGTCCGTGGATATTAGTAGTTGTTTATATCTTGTTTACATCCTTTCATACTTTGTATTTGAGTTATAGGATGTGCTGGGTAGGTTTGTTACAGGTTGGTTGTGTTTGGGAACAAATGGTTGCTGTCCAGAATTTTGGTCCTTCGCTCGAGCGAGAGGTTTGTCGCTTGAGCGAGCTGTTGAGTTTTGTGTTTGGTGGCTCGAGCTAGAGTTTCTTCGCTCGAGTGTGAAACTGCGTCTGGTTCTGGACTTGAGAGTTGCATTTCTTGGCTCGAGCGAGCTTTCCTTCGCTCGAGCGAGCGAGGTGTATGTTTTCGAGTTCTTCGCTCGAGCGAGCATTCTGTCGCTCGAGCGTGCTTCTGGGTTGCAGACCTGAAGCTTCGAGTTTTTGGCTCGAGCGAGACTTTCTTCGCTCGAGCGATGGTTTTCTATGTCTGGTCGCTCGAGCGACCAAGTCTTCGCTCGAGCGAGCCTGTTTTATATCAGCAGATAGCAGCATTTTTAACTTCACTTTTCATCCACTTTTCTTTTTGAAACCCTAAATCCGAGACTCTCTCTCTCTAGACTTGTCTTCTCTCTAAGATTTGATCTACCTAGGGTGAGTTCCTACCCTTAGTCCTTTGTTAAAAAGATAGAGTGGGTTGAGGGCTTCGATTTAATCTGAAAAACTTTGGATTTGGAGCACGTTGGTCTTTGGGTCTTCATCTCCGTTTGAGCTCAAACTTCGAGATAGGGATATCCTACTCCTCTTTATAAGCTTTGTCTTTGAATTTTAGCATTTTGATATGTTGGGGGTTGTTGGGTAATTTTGAGAAAGTTTGGGCTTTTGTGTAAATTTACAAAAGTTGGGGTTTTATTTATAATAAACCTATATGCATGTTTGGCATTGAGAAATGAGTTAAATGATGGATGATGGATTATGGATGAAAAATGGAACCTTAGGGTTGTTATGTAATTTATGGGATTAATGCCCTAATTACTTGGATAAATTAATTTATGAAATTAATTTGAGAAATGAGAAATTAAATTGAGAATGTTGGAATTGGGAGTGTATGAGATCAAAGGGTGTAGTTGGATTATTTATCACTCACCTAACTGAAATGTCGATATTTTATCCATTTGATGCATTTATTTTCTGTTTAGAAATAACTGCTTTGGGCTATCGGTGGAGGATAGTCTTAATTGTTGTAGACAATGCATGATGATTAGGCAAACTAAAACTAATCGATTGAGCATGTTATGGAACGTAGCGGTTGGAATAATACATTAGCTTTATGTATTGAGTGATTGTATATGATCTATGTTTATATACATGTGTTGTGTGGGAGGAGATAGGGGATGTACTCCACGGTTTAGGGGAAGATAGGGGATGGACCTCTAAACCGGATTTTGAGTGATATTGATACAACATTACAATGTGTATCAAGTGTTGATTATGGAAGGGTTTAAATCTTAGTTGCAGGAATCGCGCCAAGAGGTGACGAATCTCCGTGAGAAACGCGATTCCGCGTTTCTTAGAAAGAAACGTGTAAGAATCGCGTTTCTTTAGAGAGAGAAACGCGATCCTGTCCTAGATAGGATCGTTGGTGGCTATGAACAAAAACCCTAACTTAGAGAGAGAGGGGAAAGAAGGTGAAGAACCTGGAACTCTCGCAGATCGTCTCTGGTGTCTCTCGCAGTTCGTCTCTCTCTCTCGCTCTCGCAGTTCGTCTCTCTCTCTCGATCTCGCAGATCGGCTCCTTCTCGTCGATCGTCGATCGTCTCCTTCGTCTTTCGCCTGCTCTCGCTCGTGCTTCCTCTCTCTCTCACCGTATATCTGATTCTAATATATCATATATATTAATAATATATATAATATATGATTATATTAATAATATATTACTAATATGTATAATATATGATTATATATATGATTCTAAGTAATAATATATAAATAATATATATAATATATGATTATATATATTAATATATATATTTAAAAATAAAAAAAATATTAACACATTATTATTTAATATATGTCATATATATACATATAAATATAATATATATATTAGTATATATTATACATATTAATAAAAAAAAACAAACAAATATATGTAAAATAAAATTAAAAAAAATTAACAATAATACATTATTTAAAAATATAAAAAATAAAAAAAATAATTAATGTGTACTAAAATAAAAATATTTATAAAAAAATTTCTAATGTGTATTAAAATATATATATATATATTACCGCTCCCCGAGGCGCTCCCAACCTAGGAAACTTCTATCAGCTCACGCTTCCCCGCTCCCGCTCCCGCTCCCGCCCCCGCCCCCGCTCCCGCTCCCGCTTCGTGCAACTAAGGTTTAAATTGATTTGATATAGCACTAAAATGTATATCGTTATCAATTGTGAAATATAGGAGTGTTTCTATGTTATGTTGATACAGCACTAAAATGTGTATCTTCGGTAAAATACGGAAGTGTTTTAAAGATGGGTTACATTCTCATTAAATTATTTGGCTAAGTGTTGAGCCTTGTTTTCAAACTCAAAGTTGAAAAAGAAGTGGAAGGTGAATTGTATCATGGACTTGAATGTCACGAAACTGTAATGTGATATTAGTCGGAATATAAGTGTTCACCATCTCTCAACTGCTAATCTTTTAGTCATTGTTCATAGCTGGTTTAGTGTATTTCTACTGGGCTGTGGTTCACCCTATATGGGACATCATTTTCAGATACAGGTAGCATGCCACCTCCAAGGACATAGCTTGGGAGGCTAGAGGCGGACAGACTTTTGTTGTTTTACCTTTTTTTTGATGTATTACATATAGATTCAAGCCTAGGGCTTGATGTGTAATTGAGTTAGTACTCTCTTTTTTGTAACCAAGTGTTAACTTGGAAAGCTGTAAGCCCGTAGGGCATTTGCTTTTGTTGTTAACATGTAATACTTTTTGTAATGAATTACTCTGATGGATAGAAGGATGTTGATCTTTTATATATCAATGCATGTCAATGTTGTTGGGTTTAATATTATTATTTTGAGGGCGTTACAGCACGTGGAGGTGATATGTAGATGAAAAAGGCCTGTGGCCAATACTTGGCCCACAATACCACCCAAGACTCAACTCTGATACCATGTTAGAAACTTGTAGGCATCCGACCTAATTCAATTGGCATTAGATTGAGGGGTTTTAAATTATATAAACCCATCTTGGGTGGCTTAGAGAAACAATATGGATCAAAAGTCTATGACACTCCCTTGCACATGCGCCTTAGTCGCATTTAGAGATGTTAAAGAGATGAATGAGATGAAGGAATAGCCTGGGGCATAGACTTAGCCTGATAGACCACCCAAGACCCAACTTTTATACTATGTTAGAGTTTTGGAGGCATTTAACCCAAATCCAATTGACATTAGGTAGATCCTTGGAAGATTTTTATAAACAAAGCTTGGGCGGTTTAGAGAAATGATGTGAGATAACTCTGTAACACAAGATAGTATCATAAAAAGGGCATTTTAAAGATGAAATGTTAAAAGCTATTTAGTAAAATCTCTTTAGAATTTAAAAAGTTTAAATCTTGTGAAAGAAAATCTTAATTATATGGTTAAATTACAGTCATCTCCCCTAAGGTTTCTGACAATTACACTGGTCTTCCCTACTTTTTCTTAAATTGCACTAACCTCCCCTGGGGTTTACTTTTGATTTACAAATTGCCCCATTCCGTTAACGGTTCTTTTTTCTTATTTTGGGCAAAAGTCAGTGATTTGTTGTTAGATTAGCACATAGGGGGATTTCAATTTGGTTTGTATAATATTTGAAGTGATTATCTGTCAATTAATAAAAGAAATCAATTAATCATTTGGTAAACAAATTAGTATGAATTATTGAAGCCAAATGAGAAATATAAGAACTTGTATGTATGTAATGCAATAAATTATATATTAATACTACTCAGATAAATACATGTGGTGTCTCAATTTGATTTTTATTAATTTAGATAGTAAGACTCATCAATTTTATCGTAGTTTTTTTAAGACAACTGAATTGTATGGTGTCAAGGATTGATTAAAAACTACCAAATAACTTCTTTTATATTTAATTAATTTTTTAATTTGTTTAATCATTACTTTTGTGGTGATCAAACCCACAAATATCATAACTTGTATATGGTACACACCCTTGCAAGGGTGTGTACCATAGCATTACCCTATATATATTTATAGTCAAACCATATGAGCGTTTAGAAATAAATTATTTAATGCTACTCAAATAAATACATGTTGTAATTAAAACCCACGTGGGTGTTTATAAATAAATTATTTAATACTAGAATTTTTGAAATTCTGTCAGGCCTCAAGGTCAATCTTAACAAGAGCAGTGTTGTGGGTATTAATTTGGATGATAGTTATATACATAGGGTAGCGGATATGTTGGGATGTTCCATTGATTCCTTTCCTATCAAATACTTAGGGCTTCCATTAGGAGGAGATCCCAGATTGGCGTCCTTTTGGGAACTCGTTCTTGTCAAAATTGGGAAAAGATTGGAGGGTTGGAAGCAAGCTTTATTGTCTAGGGGGGGAGATACATTTTGGTACAATCCGTATTAGGATCCGTTCTTATTTATTTCCTGTCCATTTTCAAAATCCCGATTAGCATTGCGAGGAAAATTGAGAAATTGATGAGAGACTTTCTTTGGAAAGGGTGTGAAGAGGGTAAAGGGGTTCATTTGGTTAGGTGGGATACGGTTTCTCTTCTTAAGGAAAAAGGTGGATTAGCTATTGGAAACATCGTTGCTAGGAATATTGCTCTTTTAGGCAAGTGGTTGTGGAGATTTTCGATTGAAAGTGATTCGCTATGGTGTTCAGTTATTAAAAGCAAGTATGGAGTTCAACCCAATGGTAGAGATTCTAATGTGGTTAATAGAGGCAATTGTCATTCACCGTGGAAATCCATTTCTCGTTTGTATCCCCTTGTGTCTAACTTCTTTTCGTTGAGAGTGGGGAATGTGGTGAACATTCACTTTTGGGAGGATGTTTGGTTAGGGGATATCTCGTTTGAGAGATCTTTTCCCCTTCTTTACCGGTTGGTTCGTTCTTCAAATGTTTCGATAGCGTTGGTGGCTTGCTCTTCCATGGCACCCATCTCTTGGAATTTTGATTTCATTAGAAACTTGAATGATAGGGAGGTGGGGGGGCTGGCATCTTTGTTGGTAGTGCTTGAGGGGGTCTCTCTTTCTTCATCTTGTGATATTAGGGTGTGGAATCTGGGTTCTTCAGGGGTCTTTTTTTTGTAAATCCTCTTTTCATAAGCTTATTGATAATCCCTCTATTCCCTTGTTTCCTTCTCATAAGAAAATTTGGAAAGTGGATGTCCCTCCTAAAGTGAAGTTTTTCATGTGGTCTTTGGCTCAAAAGGGTGTAACAACTAATGATGTTTTCCAAAGGAGAAGGCCTAATCACTCTCTTTGTCCTCAATGGTGTGTGATGTGCAAGAGGAGCTTGGAGGAAGCGGATCATCTATTTCTTCATTGCCCGGTGGCTTGTGTATTATGGTAGCGGCTATTCGGCTTATGTGATGAGCAGTGGGTTGCTCCGCGGGACTGTATTCAAATGCTTCTTATTTGGTTTATAGGGTTTGGGAGAACCAAGAGAGCCAAAGCAATGTGGACTTGCATTGTTTTTGCTATTTTTTGGGCCATATGGTTGGAGAGAAATGCTAGAATCTTTGATGGCAAGGAAGCAAGTGTAGAGGCTTTGTGGGATAGGGTGAATTATTTGGTGTTATTTTGGGCATTTGTATCCCTTCCTTTTAAAGGAGTTTCTTTGTTCTTGATCCCTAGGGATTAGGCTGCTGTTTGCCTTCCCTAGGGATTGTATTTTTTTTTTTTGTTTTGCTCTTTTTCTTTCTCTCTTTGTATGTGGACTCCTTGTCCTCTTTCACCCTTTTTAATAATATTTTGTTGTTGATTTTTCAAAAAAAAAATATACAAGGGTGTGTACCATGGCATATGAGTATTTAGAAATAAATTATTTAATACTATTCAAATAAATATATGAGGGTGTGTACCATAGCATTATCCTATATATATTTATAGTCTAACCATGTGAGTATTTATAAATAAACTATTTAATACTACTCAAATAAATACATGTAGTGTCCTGATTTGATTTTTATTAATTTAGATAGTGAGACTCGTCAATTTTAACTTATTTTTTTAAGACAATTAACTTATTTTTTTAAGACAACTAAATTGTATAACTTCTCTTAAATGTTCGTAATTAATTTTTTTAATTTGTTTCATTATCACTTTTGTCATAACAATATGTCATTCTAGAATACACACCATTTTATGTGTATCATATACAAGTTATAACATTTGTGGTCTTAAGATTCCTAACAATTACACTTGTCTCCCCTCCTAAAATTACACCAGCCTCCCTTGTGACTAAGCGTCCCATTAACACCGTTAGACACAGGGGAGGTTAGTGTAATTTCAAAAAAAATAGGGGTGACCATTGGTTAAATGGTAAAACTTTGGTCTAATAACCTTGAGGTTATGGGTTCAAGTCACAAGACAACCACTTTGTGCACTATGCTAAAAATTAGGTACGTACTCAATCTTTCCTCTTCCAAACACACATTAATGTGTACTAATTGGGCCTTTTATTTTTAGGCACATGTAATCATCACAAACCTCTGGGGAGGTGACTGTATTTTACCCTAATTATATTTACAAAAATATGTTCATAGCATTACAATTTAGAACAGTGTGAAAATGTTTCAAAACTCCCAGTATATAGATGTACAATTGAACATTTGGCATGAAAAAATGATTTTAAAGTAAATTATGGGATTTTCAGATAGAAGCTCAATGGTTATCATATTGTCACTGCCTTTTCTATTGTTGCCATCCTGCTGTCCAAAAAAGTATGCATAACAAAGCAACTTTCTAGTGCTAGTTCTCGTGTGATGACATCATAAGAAATAATAATGTGAAGTGGACCCAGCAGTAAATCATTGCCTAACCCAATATGTTAAATCTACAAAGAGGGGTGGAATTCATTGATGTTTGACAAATGGGGGCCGTGTTGAAATGTAATTTATGTTTGTGGAGACAACAATTAATTATTATCTCTGTGGAATATTCTGGTGTAAAAATTATAGTTTTGGGCCTTCCTGGAGAACCTAGAAATCGTTGCAACTGATTGCTCAGGATCCACAAAATCCAAGCCGAGCAAATTGTATTAAAATGACAACCTTATAACCCTATGCAACTTGTCTTCAAGTTAATAGAAGTTGAATGCTAATAAGACTAGATTGTCCTTTTAACTATCTCTCACTTTTTTTTTCTTCTTTTTTTTTTTTTTAGGGGGGGGGGTATTGTGTGTGTTCAATTTTACCATTACATGATACTTTCAATAGTCTTCTTGTTTAATACAATCTCTCTTTTTCTTTTATCCTTTTTGTTTCTTTTCAGGTTGCATTTCCTAGCTTGGAGGAATTGGAACTTGGTGGATTGCTAAATGCAAGCGACTTATGGTGCAGTGAACTTTCGACCAGGTCATTATGTAAATTAAGATTCCTCATGGTGGAAGACTGTCACAGATTGGTAAAAAATGTTGTTCCAGCTCATTTATTAGAAATGTCACCCAATCTAGAAAAAGTGGAAATATATAACTGTGATTTGGTGGAAGACGTATTCGGATTTGGAGGCCAGCACGGATTTCCCCTTGAAAACATACGAATGGTAATTGTTAGATGTTGTGACAAATTGAGAAATCTGTTCTCTCCTTCCATTGCTAGAGGTCTCGTGCATCTCCAAGAACTAATAATAGATGATTGCTCAATGATGGAAGAAGTGGTTGCAAATGAGGATGGCGAACATTCAGGAGGTGGTAGGATTTACAGTACTCTGTTCCCTCAATTGAAGCATTTGGAACTCAGAGGTCTACCTTCACTTGGGAGATTTTGCCATGTTATTCATGACTGGGATATGCCATTTTTAGATCACATGGCTGTCCTTAACTGTCCTAAAATGCAGACTTTCTCTCCTGGGTTCGTGCATGCCCCAAACCTACAGTGTGTGAAAGTGGAAGAACAAAATTGGTGGGATTCAAAAGGAAAACGAGTAGAGTGCATCTGGATAGATGATCTCAATAAGACCATACAACACCTTTTTGAGAAGGTATGTTGTTCCTACTGTTAATAAATACTTGCTACACATGATGACCACCAACCCTTCTTTTTCTCTTCCATAAAGTATGTTTTTAGGTAATCTTAATCAGGAAAAGTTCAAACCATATTTTGCTGAATTAGATAATTGGCACTCGCAAGCTTTTGGCAGGGGAGAACCAAAAATGTTTTACATTTTCACAAATGAAAATGTGGCAGCTGGAAATAGTGCATTTTGCCAATAGTTTATACAATTAAAAGGTTCATCTAAAGTAAGTTCGTAAAAAAATATTTTGCATTTACAATTTACTTCCCCGTAGTTATAAGATTTTCAAATACAAAAGTTCCTTTTGCTCTTGTGAAGTCTTTCCAAATGTGGGCTCAGCCTCTAGGGTTCACTCTTAATTATTTAAGGGTAAATTACACTGACACGCCCTAAAGTTTGGTCCAATTACATTCCACGCCTGACCTTTTTAGAAATTACATTTTCACTCCTGTGGTTAATAGTCTCATTTCACCTATGAAGTACGGGTACTCCAGAAATGGTGCCGTACAAGTACCGAGTACTTACCGGGTGCGGGTATGCGTACCGGTACGACAGTACGTGTATCGGGTACATCGAATACATGCCGGGTACATCAAATACATTTGGGTACATTGTGGGTACGGAATCAGTACTGCGAGGTTTTTTTTTTTTTTTTTTTTTTTTTTGTAGCTACTAGAATTTGTTTTAGCCTTTATTATTCTTCTTTTAATTTTGAAAATATTAAGTAATTTATTTCCAACACCCTTTACCCATGAGTCATGGTTTTGCTCTCTTTTGCATCCTATTTTAGACAATCAAAAAAGAAAAATAAAGAATTATTTAACTTTTTAGACAAGCTGCCCTTTTTTTAGTTTTGATATTGAAATTTTGATTTGTATGTTAGATGTTTAGCTATAAATTAAAAAAAAAAATTGACGTACTCTAGCCGTATTCGTACCCTACTTTTTTAAGAATTTGTCGTATAGGCGTACCTGTACCATACTTGTACCCGTATCCATACCCGCACTCGTGCTTCATAGCATTTTACAAACCCCCTGCTTATATAAAAGGCAACAACTCCTAGTAGAAAAACAGAAGAAATTATATTAAAAAAAAGAAAAGAAAAGTAAAGCAAAACAAAAGGAAAAAAAAAAAAAAAAAAAACAACAACAGAGGAAGTAAAATTAAGTAAGAAAAGAGAGAGTACATGAGTTCAATATGTTCATTCCATCTAAATAATTACAATGACAAGGGATCTCTTGTCATTGTAATTACACTAACTCCGGAGTTAGTGTAATTTCCTAAACGTCATGGGTGATATGTATTAAACCCAAACCTCAGGAGGTGTAACTGTAATTTATCCATTATTTAACTATAGCACTTCTGTGTATTAGAATATTAAACTATAGAATCTTGACCGACAATAGTACTCCACAGGTGGAAGCAGCAATTAGTTTTCTTTTTCTTTTTTTTTTTCTTTTTTTTGCGCTTTCTATGATGGTTGTCTTTGCATACATATTATGCATCTACAAGAGATACTAAAGGATCAAAATTGTAGAGAAACATAATTCTTTAAATTAAGAGGATCACATAATTCCCTCAACCCTGTGTTTGAATGAACAAAATTTGCGATTAAGGCTTGGTTTGGCATCATCTAAATAAGTCAAAAAGTCAAAAAGTCACTATCTTATTTAAGTCACATCATCCTATTTAAATCACATCACCTCTCTAACACATCACATCAAACCCAACCCAAACCCAACCCAAACCTACCAATAAGTCAAAAAGTACACTTTTTTAGTACATGCCAAACCAACCCTAAATCTTAATTCTAAAAGTGAATAAATAGTACGTAAGAAAAAATTTACTCCCTTATCATTTTTGTGTTGACAATTTCATTCTAAAGATTGAGTTTGTATTTGTTTAGCTAAGTAGAGTCCTTGAGTAATTCCGTAGTTTAAGATTGAAGATGTACATTTGCATTGCATTTACATCACTTAAGTTAGTTTTATCTTGATTAATATAATGGATTATTGGTTTGTATAGGGTTCATGACTTATAGATAATCATATTTGGTTCGATACATCTGGAAAAAACTGAGCATCAGTATGTTGCTTCTTTGAAGCAGGGTTTGACCTTTCAAATGCGCACAGTTTCACTGACTGCATGGTAGCTTTGTTTTACTGGAATGGTGCTTTGTTAACATTGGAGTTCTCTAGTAGCACTTCCACATTTGAATGTCGGGCTAGTTCATTTGAACAAACGTGGTTTTGTCTTGAGCAAAAATATGTTCTTTCAATTTATTTTTCTCAACTGTTAATATTTGTTAATTTTTGATTCACTTTTTATAAAATAGTAAAGTTGTAGACCATGGTAGCTGATTTCTTATTTATTTTCATGTATGTCTATATTTCTTCTGTTACTTACATTTTCACATATTGTTTATCAATCAAAACCCTATCTTCGAGCATTCCTCTTTTTGCATAGCAGCAACAAGAAGAAGAAGAAGAAGATGAGGAGTAGGAGGAGGAACAATAACAAATAGTAAGTTCTATCTGATTTTGTAGTTTCCTAAACCTTTTCTATAAGTTGCTTGTATGCAATCAATTTTTATTTTTTGGTTTTTGTTTCAGCAAGATAACAAGAGGCAAGTTCTGTCTTTTTTCTAGTTTCCTAAACCCTTTCTACAAATTGCATGCAAACACACATTTTTCTTTTTTTGTTTCAGCAATAAATAGAGGAAGAAAAATAAGATTAAGAAGATAAGAATGATGACAATAATGATGATGGCAATGACACAACAATGGTAACATTAATGATGACAACGAGGATGAAAATTGATGGTGAAGATCTGATGACAGCAGTGATGACAACACTAGATAATGTGGTTGTGCAGCTCTCTAATCATTTTTCCACGCCAGTAGAGCATTTACAATTTTTCATATAGAATCACATGATTTTTATTTTTTCTAAGTTGATCAAATAATAAGTTTGACAGTAAACAAGTTTGTGTGCTGATATGGTTGCATTTTTGCTTAAATTGGCTCTCGAATTAAATTGGTTTTCTATGATTTGATATAACTTGAAGGTTCCTAAAATATTAACTTAGAAAATATGAGGAAGAAGAACTCAGAAAATATGAGGAAGAAGGAATATATTGCTGTTATATTCAAAACTTCTTATCTTGTGAAGAGAAAACTACACTCCTTATATAGGAGAGAACAAGAGCTACTATTTGTGCCACTAAGATCCACTATCACCACTAAGAGATCCACTATTACCACTAAGAGCCACTACCTATCTCCTTACATAATATATACATCCATTATAGCCACTATCTAGATCACTAACATAGTGTATATAGACATTATCATAACCCACTAACAGCCACTAACAATAATAATAACAGTCACTAACAATAATAATCAGATTTCCAGCACTCCCCCTCAAGCTGGTTTGAAGATATCTTCCATAGCCAGCTTGCTAGTCAGCTTATCAAATTGCTTCTTGTGTAGTCCCTTCGTTAGCACATCAGCTAATTGTTCACCTGTTGGAAGGTAGGTCATACAGATTATGCCAGCATTGATTTTCTCCTTGATGAAATGTTTATCCACTTCTATATGTTTTGTGCGATCATGTAGAACTGGATTATGAGATATAGATATAGCTGCTTTGTTGTCACAATAGACCTTCATAGGTGTCGGGTGAGAAAGCTTTAATTCTTCAAGAATTCTTTTAATCCACATTACTTCACAGATTCCATGGGCAACAGCTCTGAACTCTGCTTCTGCACTACTTCTAGCTACCACATTCTGTTTTTTACTCCGCCATGTAACTAGGTTCCCACCTACAAAGGAGCAGTATCCGGATGTTAATCTCCTGTCAGTAACACTTCCTGCCCAGTCTGCATCTGTGTATACTTCAACTTGAAGATGTCCATGTTTCTTGAACAGTAAGCCTCTCCCTGGAGTTCCTTTCAAATATCTTAAGATCTTATAAACGGCCTCAAAGTGCTCTGCCCTGGTGAGTGCATGAACTGACTTACCATGCTGACTGTAAAGGCAATATCAGGCCGCGTATGAGACAAGTAAATCAATTTCCCTACAAGTCGCTGATATTGTTCCCTCTCTTTGACTTCTTCAGCCTTAGCAGCTTGTAACTTCAAGTTAGGCTCGATCGGAGTCTCCACCATCTTACAACCAAGCATACCTGTTTCTCCAAGGAGATCAAGAACATATTTTCTCTGATTAACGAATATACCTTCCTTGGATCTTGCAAATTCCATTCCGAGGAAATACTTGAGGGCTCCCAGATCCTTAATGTGAAATTTTTTTGCGAGTTTCTCTTTGAGGGCTGCTAACTCTGTTTCATCATTACCAGTTAAAATGATGTCATCAACATAAACAATCAAAATTGCAATTTTACTGTCTTTTGAATGTTTATAAAATATTGTGTGATCTGCTTGACTCTGCGAGAAGCCACAACTGATAACTGCCTTCCCAAAGCGTTCAAACCACGCTTTTGGTGATTGTTTGAGTCCGTATAATGACTTGTTCAATCTACATACTTTGTCGCTACCAAGTCTCTGCTCAAATCCCGGCGGTAGGCTCATGAACACCTCCTCTTCAAGATCACCATTGAGAAATGCATTTTTAATGTCAAGTTGATGTAGAGGCCAATCTGAATTTACTGCAAGAGATAACAGTACTCTGATGGAATTTATTTTAGCAACAGGAGCAAACGTCTCCTGATAGTCGATCCCATAAGTTTGAGTGAAGCCTTTAGCCACCAGTCTCGCCTTGTATCTCTCAACGCTTCCATCTGCGTTACATTTTATCGTAAACACCCATTTACACCCAACTGTTTTCTTGTCTTTGGGTAGATCAACTATCTCCCAAGTACCACTTCTCCTTAAAGCATTCATCTCCTCCATGACTGCTAATTTCCAATTCGGATCATCCAATGCTTCCTGTATATTCCTTGGAACAAACAAGTGTGAAATCCTAGATGTGAAAGCTCTATGGTTTTTAGACAGTTTTTGATAGGAGAGGTAATTTGCAATAGGATGTTTAATGCAATTTTGGACACCTTTCCTAATTGCTATAGGAACATCAAGGTCGGAAATAGAAGGAATAGGATTACCTAAAATTTCGATGCCAGAACTCGGGTGGACATTCGGGTCATTAGGATGGACATTCGGGTCATTATTCTTCAGATGAAGTCGCTTCCTAGTATAAACCTGAAGCTCAGAATTTAGATCATTTGGTAGTACTTCTCCCCCTAAACAAGAATCTTCTTGACTAGGCACCATAGAACTTGGTTCTCCTAAGTGATCATTATCAGACAGATGTGGTTTTTGTGTAGGATAAATGACATTGGGGAGCGGGATAGAAATATCCCAAAAATTGTCTTCTACTCCACTTGTCTCCCCCTGAAGAGAAGTGTTGGGGAAATAGGATTTTGTTTCCACAAATGACACATCCATACTCACATGAAATTTCTTGGTTTGAGGATCGAAACACTTATACCTCTTTTTGTTTGAGGAATAACCCAAAAAAACACATTTTATAGCACGGGGGTCAAGTTTTGAACGAAATTGACTGGGAACATGAACATAGGCAGTACATCCAAAAACTTTGGCGTGTAAATCAGAAAACAACCTCGTGTCAGGAAAAAAAGTTTTGAGACAATCAAAAGGTGTTTTGTATGTTAACACCTTTGTAGGCATCCTGTTTATCAAATAAGAGGCTGTTAAAATTGCTTCACCCCATAAATATTTAGGAACATGCATGTAAAATATTATAGCACGTGCTACTTCAAGTAAATGTTTATTTTTTCGTTCTGCAATGCCATTTTGTTGAGGGGTATCCCGACATGTAGATTGATGAAAAATCCCCTTTTTTGCCAAAAACTCACCCAACTGCTCATTGAAATATTCTGTTCCATTATCAGAATGTAAAATACCAATTTTGGTTTGAAATTGGTTTTCAATCATATTGTAAAAATTTGTGAATAAATTTTTCACGTCAGATTTTTTATTCATCAAATAAATCCAACATAAGCGGGTATGGTCATCAATAAATGTAACAAACCATCTTTTACCAGAAAGAGTAGTGATTTTAGAAGGGCTCCAAACATCACTATGAATCAAATAAAAAGGTTTGGAAGCCTGGTAAGGTTTTGGCAAATAAGTAGAGCGATGAAATTTTACAAAAATGCAACTTTCACAATAAAAAGAAGAACAATCAATCCCTTTAAATAATTCTGGAAATAAATGTTTCAGATAAAGAAAACTAGGATGTCCTAGCCTATAGTGCCATAGCATTATTTTTTCTCAAACAGAGATTGAACTAGTACTATTAAAGCTCTGAGCTTTTTTATTACTAACAGGTACTTCATCAAAGTAGTAAAGACCTTCAAGCATCCTAGCACGCCCAATCATCATCCCTGAGTTTTGGTCTTGAAATTCACAATGGGATTCAAAAAATGTAACACGACAATTAGAATCCTTAGATAGTTTACTGACAGACAAAAGGTTACAGGCTAAGTTGGGGACATGAAGAACAGCATTGAGATTATTTTTCTCAGTTAGTTTAATAAATCCTTTTCCTGCAATAGGTGAAAAACTACCATCGGCTATTCTGATTTTGTCATGACCAGAACAAGGGAAATAGGTACTAAATAAATGAGAAAAACTAGTCATGTGATCGGAGACACCGGAATCTATGATCCACGGAGAGAAGTTTAGGCAAGAGAAGGCTTTAGGATTTCTACCTGTTTGTGCCAAAAAAACACTAGGAGTACCGGATGAGGAGTTGGATTTTATCAGCTTTAAGAGTTGATCAATCTGCTCTTTGTTGAAGGGACCTGAATCGGCTTCATTAGCAGTAGGAAAGCCACGATTTTTCTCTCCTTGTTTGCTGCTTTTCCAGTTGACAGGTTTGCCATGGATCTTCCAACACGTTTCGCGTGTATGGCGAGGCTTGTTGCAAAAATTACACCAGATCCGTGGCTTATCATCAAACCTGCGCTGGTAATTTGCAGCCTTGTTGGCCGCAGCATCGCTAATTAAAGCAGAAATTTCAGACGTGACTTCCGACATGGCTATGACGGTTTTAGGGCTGCTGTGTTTTTGTTGCTCTGATACCAACTTAGAAAATATGAGGAAGAAGAACTCAGAAAATATGAGGAAGAAGGAATATATTGCTGTTATATTCAAAACTTCTTATCTTGTGAAGAGAAACCTACACTCCTTATATAGGAGAGAACAAGAGCTACTATTTGTGCCACTAAGATCCACTATCACCACTAAGAGATCCACTATCACCACTAAGAGCCACTACCTATCTCCTTACATAATATATACATCCATTATAGCCACTATCTAGATCACTAACATAGTGTATATAGACATTATCATAACCCACTAACAGCCACTAACAATAATAATAACAGCCACTAACAATAATAATCAGATTTCAAGCATATTACTAAATTGAAAATTGGTATTTAATGATTTGGTTGTAATTAAGATGCATTTGTAATAAAAAAAAAAAGCAATGCCCAATTAGTACACTGTGTTTGGAAGGGAAAAGATTGGGTACATACTTAACATTTGGCATAGTGCACAAAGTGGTTACCCAGTGACTTGAACCCATAACCTCAAGGTTATTAGGCCAAAGTTTTACCATTGAACCAATAGTCACCCCTATTAAGATGTATTTGTAATAATCCATAAAAAAAATGTTTGTGAGGCCCACATGCATAAGTTGTCGTTATGGTTAGGCCCAATTTCATATGTGTGTGTGTGTTGAACATGCATTTGCCAAACAAGGTGTAACATGTGCTAAAACATGATTATTTTGTGGATTTGTGATTAATTAAGTTTGTTCATGAAATTAGTGTATATAATCTTGGCATGTGGCCCCTTATGAGCAAGACACCTCATGCATGCTACACTTGGTCCTTGTATCGTGCAATGCATCAATACTTTGACACCTTACCCATCTGTTACATCACATGTTCACTCTTGCTAGAAATAAAAGAATTACTGTTCAAGTTTTTCATCTTGTCTTGCCCACTGAATTATATATATATATATATAGAGAGAGAGAGAGAGAGAGAGAGAGAGATTTGAGGGAAAACTCAAGAATAAATTTAGAAGAATTCAAGAGGAAATTTGAAATATAAACCCAAGGTAAGAAATCTAATTTCTTTGTTAAATTCTTGCATTCTAATTAGTCTACTTTGGTTTTCATAACTTAAAAATATAGAAATAATGTAATAAAATCCTAAAATAGAACCCTAGGTGGTTATATCATTTTTGAGAAATCTTAAAATGAGACCTCAAGTTGCTAATTACTTGCATACTATGACTACCTTTTTATATGGTTTGAGTTTTGTCTCTCTCTCTCTCTCAGCACTTATTATATTTTCGTAAGTTCTCTATATGTTCATCTTAGTGGAAATCATGTTTCTTGTTTTAAATTCCGAAATTTGTTTCTTGCTATCAACACTAGGAAATGGATTTTATACTATTGTTAAACAATTGTGCCTTAATAATTCTTTACGGCATGTGAAGCCGCTCCAGGAATTAGACTACTCACTGATCTTATTAGCTTACTCGTTGTTTCACCATTTCAAGTAATAAGGCTTGAGGAGGTGATCATTAGCTTACCCATTGTTTCACCATTTCAGGTAATAAGGCTTTGAGGAGGTGATCATGGAGCTTCCTTGGACCCATTTTGTGTATGTCAAAAACTCTTTTGTTCATGAAGACTTGGCTTGGCTTGGCTTGGCGTCTTCCTTATTTATGCCATGGCTTGTATCATGTTTTGAGACATACTTATGATGTACGTGTGTTTGTGTGTATACCTTCTTTTGCGTATGGTGGCCACGTGGTTAACACCTAGTCACGGATCTGAATTCCATAGAGGCTGGGGTTTGGGTCGTGAAAATGTATGTTTGTAAATTTTTTCTTTTTTTCTTAGAAAATACAGAACGGATGTGTCTTAAGTCTTTATGAATTGAAATTGTTTATGGATTGCTTTTGTTAATATTAAATATATACAATATGTTAGTGATCTCGATAGTGGTATGTAATGTATTGTTAGTGATCTAGATAGTGGATGTAGTGGATGTATATAATATGTAAGGATATAGATAGTGGCTCTTAGTGGCACAGATAGTGGCTCGTAGTGGCACAGATAGTGGCTCTTCTTTCGGTTGAATGTTTATTGTTCTCTTCTATATAAGGAGTGTAATATGGTCTTCATAATTCAGAAGATTGAATACAACTGATATATATTTTCTCTTCTCAACTCTCAAATTATCATGGTATCAGAGCCTAAATTTTTATTCTAGCCTCTTTTTTTTTTTTGGTCTGTCTGTGTGGTAGATCGCTTCCTTAGCCTCTGCATATCTAGTTCTTTTCTGTTTCACAGTTTCGAACACACCAGACTCTTCGTCTCTCCCTGACGAAGCCAGAGCCACCAAAATCATCCTCAAACAACGCTTCACGCGCCTCCACGCGCCGCCAGAACATTGGCCACGCGCTGTCCCGTTTTTTAACGCGCCCTACGCGCCTCTTGCACTTGTCCTGCGCTATTGTGCGCCGCGGCTTCATCTACTAACGTGAGCCGCGTGTTCTGACGTTAGCTGACGTTAGCCCTGATTGCTTCCGTGCGCTCCTCCTTCTGCCTGCTAATGTGCGCCGCGTGTCTCTCTGCTAACGTGCGTCGCGTGTTCTGACGTCAGCCGACGTCAGCCTGATTGCTTCCGTGCGCTCCTCCTTCCTACCTGCTAACGTGCGCCGCATGTCTCTCTGCTAAAGTGCGCCGCGCTCCAATTTGGTCAAACCCTTTGACTGAACCAATTTGAAGCCTTTTTGGGTCAATTTTTTGGTCCGCTTGATCCTATTCCCACTAATTTCGACCTTCTGAATTCACTGGTACCCTCAGTTTTTTCAGATTCTACATCTATTGTGTTGATTTGCTTCATGGATCGCCCGGACTCTTCTCATCACCCTATTTCCGTTCTTGACGGAACCAACTATGTCTTATGGGCACAAGCCATGTCTGGCTTCCTCAAAGGCAAGAAACTTTGGCATATTATTACTGGGGATATGCGCAAACCCATCCAAGCGACCACTGAATCCGATGACAAATTTGTCGACCGCTTGGAGGATTGGGATAGTAAAAACTACCAGATAATCACTTGGCTTCGGAATACATCTACTACCTTCATTGGTCTTCAGTTTGGCCGGTTCCAACTTGACTCTATTTCCACTCCAGCCAAAGACATCTGGGATTTTCTGAAAGCTCGATATCAAACTACTGGTCTTGCTCACCAATATCAGCTTCAGAGCCATCTTCACCGTATGCGCCAAGAGACAACTCAGCCTATTAATGATTTCCTCTCCCAAATGTCTTCTGTTTGGGATCAGCTTGCTCTCTCTGAACCTCCTTGGGCCCACACTGAAGATGCTACCTTGTTTACTACTTATCGTGGTCAACAATGATTGGTTCAGTTTCTTATGGCTCTAACTCCCCATTTTGAGCCGGTCCGTACATCTTTCATTCATCGCACTCCTTTACCCACTCTTGAGCAGGCTATTTCCGAACTCTTATCAGAGGAAACTCGCCTTGGCACTCTCCATCCACACCCTGTGGACTCTGTTCTTGCTACTCTCCAGACTGGGAGTTCTCCTTCACCACAGCAGTCTTCTACCTGCATCTACTGTCACAATCGCGGTCTTTCGTCCACTCATCCTCTGGTTCATTGTCCAGTTCGTCTTTGTCGCTTTTGCAACAAGACTGGTCCTGGTCATCTCCTGCAAGATTGCTTCCGCAATCCAGACCGAGTCTCTCGTACTGGTCCCTCCACCGGGAATTTTTCACGCTTTTCACGCAACAACTCTCACCGTTCCAAGCCTCAGTCAAAATCTATGCCTGTTCATCGCACTACTGCTGCTGCTGCCTCAGAGGATTTACCTTCTTCTGTCCCTATAGACCCTTCCACTCCGGTCTTCTCTCAAACCGATGTTGAAGCCATGTTCTAACAATTTCTCTCCACTTCCGGTACTCCTCCCTCCACTGCTTTGTCTGTCACCTCAGGTAACACTTCCTGGTACTTTGACTCAGCTTGTTGTAATCACATGACCTTTGACTCTACTATTTTTACTTCTCTCTCTTCTAAACCTCTTGTTCCTTCGATTCATACTGCTGATGGGTCTCTTTTGTCTGTAAGTAATGTTGGGTTTGTTTCCACATCTCACTTATCCTTATCCCATGTATATCTTATGCCTGCTCTTACTTTAAATCTTATCTTCATTAGTCAATTGTGTGAGCATGGTCTAACTGTTACATTTTCCCCTACTGGTTGTTTGGTTCAGGACCCTCGGACGGGACGGACTCTTGGGATCGGCCGTAAGCATGGACGTCTCTATGAACTCATCCATCTTCATGTTCAGGTTTCTTCTCAAATTGCCGCTCCTACTACCACTACTCCTCTTTTCTCTCCTTTTCAGCTTTGGCACTGTCGTTTAGGCCATCTTTCTGTTGGTCGGTTAAAGTCTTTAATTTCTAGTGGTCAATTAGGTCCTGTTAAATCGAATCCTTTGGATTGTTTGTCCTGTCAACTTGCCAAGCAACCTGCTTTATCTTTTAATAAAAGTGACTCTGTTTCTCTTGCACCTTTTGATCTCATTCATTCTGATATTTGGGGACCCTCTCCTACTCCTACTATGGGCGGTGCACACTATTTTGTTGTTTTTATCGATGATTTTTCCCGTTTTACATGGTTGTTTCTTATGAAACATCGTTCCGAACTCAAACAACTGTATTACAATTTTGCTAAAATGGTTCAAACCCAATTTTCTAAAACTATAAAAATCTTTCGTTCCGACAATGCCATGGAATATAAAGATATTGACTTTCTTTCTTTTCTTCAGAGTCATGGTACTCAACCCCATCGTTCTTGTCCCGGCACGTCTCAACAAAATGGACGTGCTGAACGGAAACATCGGCATCTTCTCGACACTACTCGAGCTCTCCTTCTCTCTTCCTTTTGTCCGGAAAATTTTTGGGGCGAAGCCGCTCTCACTGCTGCTTACACTATAAATTGTATCCCTACACCTGTCATTCATAATCACACTCCCTATGAGCGTTTACATGGCACTCCTCCCCCTTACCCCAATCTTCGGATATTTGGGTCTGCAAGTTTTGTTCTTCTCCAACCTCATGAACACACCAAACTTGAACCTTGTTCCCATCTTTGTTGCTTCTTGGGGTATGGTATTGAACATAAAGGGTATCATTGTTGGGATCCTCTCTCCCAGCGTCTCCGTATCTCTCGTCATGTAGTTTTTTGGAAACACAAAATGTTTTCATCTCTCTCCCAATTCCGCTTATCCACTCCCTCACCCTCTCTCCATTTTACTAACCCTTCTGCCGATCTCTTTTCTGATGATCTTGCTCCACAGCCCTTGCCTGCACCTTCAGAGACTCCCTTACCTACTGGTCTATTCTATGCTCCTGCTCGCTCTGATGGTCCTGGTCCTGGTCCTGGTCCTGCTCCTACTCCTTCGG
Source organism: Camellia granthamiana (assembly GCA_036172215.1). Lineage (NCBI taxonomy): Eukaryota > Viridiplantae > Streptophyta > Magnoliopsida > Ericales > Theaceae > Camellia > Camellia granthamiana. The sequence continues at coordinate 79,618 of JAXFYN010000319.1, read as the reverse complement.
GCTCCTCACCTCCTGGTGTGTCTCTCCCCTGCCCTCTGGCTCCTCCACCTTTTGGTCGACCACACCGGGTAACCCAACCTTCTACTCGTCTTCGTGATTTTATTGTTGGTTCTACTACTTTCTCTACTCATGAACCTACATCCTATCGTAAGGCTTGCTCTAATCCTCTTTGGCAGCATGCTATGACTGATGAATTGCAGGCTTTAGACAAGACTCATACTTGGGATATTGTTGGTCTTCCCCCTGGCAAGACTGCCATTGGTTGCAAATGGGTGTACAAAATCAAGACTTGTTCTGATGGCTCTATTGAGCGTTATAAAGCTCACCTTGTTGCCAAAGGCTTCAACCAAGAATATGGTATTGATTATGAAGAGACCTTTGCTCCAGTTGCCCGGCTCACCTCTGTTCGTAGCTTGATTGCTGTTGCTACCTCCCGTCATTGGGACCTTTACCAACTGGATGTGAAAAATGCTTTCCTTAATGGTGTTCTTCTCGAGGAGGTCTATATACACCCTCATCCTGGATCTACTTATCCACCTCATCAGGTCTGCAAACTTCGGCGTGCATTATATGGGCTTAAGCAGGCCCCGCGGGCATCGTTTGACAAGTTCAGCTCTACTATTCATGATTGTGGTTTTACATCCAGCTCTTATGATACTGCTCTTTTTATGCGGAAAACTGCTCATGGGACCACCCTGCTTCTACTCTATGTGGATGACATGATTATCACCGGTGATGATGTGGCTGGGATTCTTCGTCTCAAACAGTTTCTTAGCCATCATTTTGAGATGAAAGACCTTGGTCCTTTCAACTATTTCTTGGGTCTTGAAATCTCACATGATTCCACGGGTTTCTTTCTTTCTCAGGCTAAGTACACATCTGATCTTCTTGCCCGTGCTGGCCTTACCGATTGTCAGACTGCCTCCACTCCCCTGGAGACCCAGAGTCGTCTCACTCCTCTTGATGGCACTCTCCTCTCTGATGCTACCTTCTATCGTCAGCTGGTGGGCAACCTTGTCTATCTTACTGTTACTCGTCCTAACATTGCCTATGCCGTTCATATTGTCAGCCAGTTTATGTCGGCTCCTCGTACACCTCATTATGCTGCTTTAGTTCGTATCATTCGTTATCTCAAAGGTACCTTATTTGATGGACTTCATTATTCCGTTCACTCATCTCTTCAACTACGTGCTTTCTCTGATGCTGATTGGGCTGGGGATCCTACTGACCGCCGCTCTACTACCGGGTTCTGTTTTTTTCTTGGGCGACTCTCTTATTTCTTGGCGCAGCAAGAAACAAACTCTTATAGCTCGTTCCAGTACCGAAGCTGAATACCGTGCTCTTGCTGATACTACTCAAGAGCTTGTCTGGCTTCGTTGGCTTCTTGCTGACATGGATGTTATCCCCTCTGGTGCTACTGCTCTCTTTTGTGACAATCAGAGTGCTATTCAAATTGCTCACAATGATGTTTTTCATGATCGCACCAAGCACATTGAGATTGACTGCCATTTTATTCGTCAACACGTCACTCGTGGCACTGTTCTTCTCCGTTCGATCTCTTCTGTTGATCAACCTGCCGATCTCTTCACCAAAGCTCATTCTCCTGGCCGCTTTGTTGACCTTGTTTCCAAACTCCAGTTGGTTGATGTTTACCCTCCTTGAGTTTGCGGGGGGCTGTAATATTAAGTATATACAATATGTTAGTGATCTCGATAGTGATATGTAATGTATTGTTAGTGATCTAGATAGTGGATGTAGTGGATGTATATAATATGTAAGGATATAGATAGTGGCTCTGAGTGGCACAGATAGTGGCTCCTCTTTCGGTTGAATGTTTATTGTTCTCTCCTATATAAGGAGTGTAATATGGTCTTCATAATTCAGAAGATTGAATACAACTGATATATATTTTCTCTTCTCAACTCTCAAATTATCAGCTTTCATTATGTTTCTTAATATTACATGAGGTTAAATGTTTTGTTGAAGTTGCATTTTCAATAAGCCGTTATTATAGGAGCCTATTTATTGGCTTAATATTTCTATTTTTATAATACTATGAAAAAGAGTACTTCAAACATGTTTAGCTTTACCTGCAATTATCTACCAATTACAGATGTCGGTTAAATTCAAGAGACACTAGTAAGACTTGAACCCAGATGCCTGGATTTACTGTTCATCTTAAAGTCCAATTTCTTTACTGCTAAGCTATTGTGTCCTTTCAATATAGATATATTTGTACAGAGTGTAATGTTAAATAAATTTTGTCAAACGTTGTGTATAGGACAATGCGATGTGGCTTATTTGATTTATTATGACTTGAAGATAAATGATTAGCCCTCTACAGTAGTATACCTGTTATGCAAATTATTTATCTTCTAAAAGTGCCTTTTTTTCCTTTTTTTTTCTTTTTTTTGGGGGTGCAAAAAAGAAAAACACAAAGAAACTATAGAAAAAGATGTACAGAGGCTCACACCCTCGCATAGACAATCCCAACCATATCTGCAACTAGCAGCGGCCTAATGGTGTTAGGTGGGCAGTCCATAATCACTAGTAGGTTCTCAACTTGATTCTCTCCCATATGAGCTAGAGCATTTGCGCATCTATTGACTTCACAAAAGACGTGTTGTGAGTGTAATTCAGGGCCGGTTTTGGACATAAGCCAGCAAAGTCATTCTTTTAGATTCCAAAAAATTAACCAAAAAAAAGGCCATAAAAGTTTGTTAATGATTATATTAGCCTATAAAAAAAATCTCATTGTAATTTAAAGGAAAAATTACTCCTAAGTCCCATATTGAAAAATGTTACTCCATCTAGTCCTGAGTGTTTTTTTACAAACCATTTAGTCCTTTTTTACATTACAACATCGTCATCAAAATAATATCAAACATCACAACATCATCCTCAAACATCATCATCAACACAACAGGCATGGATTTTATTGATCTGGTTTTGGGAGACTAGTTTCTCTCTCATTAAGCTGATGTCAAAACCCTGGTTGAGACAATGGAACCACCGCCACTGCCACTCTCTCAAAATCCGCCATTATCGCCGCCGCAAATCATCGAAACAATCACCGCTGTGCTCACCTCCGACCAACCTCTCTCAATCTCTCTATATCCCAACTTCTTCCCAATTTCCGCTGTTGTTTTTCTGTTTTTTATGTGATATATATATTGTTCCTTTTATTGTTTGTTTATTCTCACTCAGTCAAAACCCAATGGAGGCATTGAAGTTTGTTTGGGGTTTGGATGGTTTGATATGGTATAATGGGGTTGTTGTGATGATGATGATGATGATCATAGTCAACATTCATGGCAGCGTGGAAGCTTCCCACAAGGTGTATAGGGAGTACCAGTCCCTTCTCTCCTCACCGTCCTCTCCTCACCGATTGGTCTGCCATTGCTAGGGTTTTTGATGTTCGATCTAAGATGTTTTTGATGTTATGATAGGTTTTTGATGTTCGATCTGAGATGTTTTTGATATTATGATGATGTTTGGTCAAAAAAAATTATTATGATGATGTTTGATCAAAAAAATTATTATGATGATGATGTTTGATCAGAAAAAATTGTTTAATCGTTATTTTGATGTTTGATGTTATTTTAATCGTTATTTTGATGTTTAATTATTATTTAAAAAATTGTTTAATCGTTATTTTGATGTTGTTTTGATGATGATGTTTAATCGTTATTGTAATTTGATGTTTGATGGATAATGTTTGATGTTTGATGAATAATCTTAATGTTTAATGGTTCGGAATCTGTGTTTGATGTTTGATGAATAATCCTAATGTTTAGTGGTTGATGTTTGATGAATAATCCTGACCTGCTAATGTTTAACGTTAGATGAATAATGTTTGATGTTTGAAAAGAAAGGAAATCATAAAAATGTCTATAGTAAACTTCTTGGAAAATAGGACCTACTAGTCCAACAAAAAACCTTCGGGACTAAGTGGGTTAACATTTCTAAATTTGGAATTTATTGGTGTTTTTCCCTAATTTAAAAGGTTTCAACAAAATTCATTTATTATTTAAAACTAATAGATGGTTGATATAATAAATTATTTAAAAATAATAGATAGTTGTTTTTTATCTGAAAAAATCAAAAAAACTTATTGATGTGATAAATTGGTTGAAATTATTAAATGATTATTTTTTAAATGTATGGATTATATATAGAATACAATTAATTATATTACTTGCCGTTACTCTTTTCAAATTAAAGTTAGTTAAATCTTACCTTTATTCAACTATGTCCAATGAAACATTAAATGGATTAGACATTTTACCCATCGAAAATGATTTAGCTTATAAGTTGGATTATGCAAACTAGATTAGTAATTTTACAACTAAAAATAACAGAAGAATGATAAGTGATTTTTGTTACATTTTGCTTATTTTTTATTTGATACTTTAGTTTAGATTATTTTAGTCATTTTTCTTATTGTAAACTTTAACGTATACTGGAAGTAACTTTTTTACGAGTACTGTCAAATAAAAAAAAAATTAGACACATAATTATTTTTGAGCAAATTACTTGGAAGTCCTATTTGAAAGAAGAGAAGTCTATTTAGTCCCACAAACTTTCGGATACTCTCAAAAGTTCACTACATATTTTTCTTCTTCGTTATTCTCTATGCATTTGTTTTTCTCTGCCTCTTTCTCTTCCTAATGTTCGGAGATTGGTGACCATGCCTTACTTCTTCTCTTTCTCTTTCTGATATATAGTCAACGGCGACCGATGACTGCCATTGATTGTGGTTCAACAGTAAACACCAACTCCTTACTTTACCCTAACCAACGGTGAAGTAAACGAGTTTTCGGTGAAGAAGATGAGTAAATCTACTCAAATCTAATGTAGATCTACATCAGATCTGATTAGATCTAAACCAAAAATATTCTCTCTATATATATTTCTTTCAATTTTTCTATATTTTTTCTACTACACACTTCTATTTTCCTATTTTAATAGAGAAAATTTTCAAATTCTGAATAAGTTGTTTTCGAGTTTTAATTACAAGCGGTGAAAACTGTAAAATTTTATAATTTTTTTTTGGTACTAAAATGAATCATACTTTAAAACTATAAAATTTTGTAATTTCATAATATTCTTTAGAATTGTAAAATTTTACAATTTCATAACATGTTTTTTAGTTTGATAATAAGGATAAATGCTTTATAGAATCATACTTTGAAACTATAATATTTTACAATTTCAAGACTTGCTTTTCAATTTGATCAATATTGGAGATTATTTGCTTAAACCCTACAAAAATTAGAAAATAATATATATTTTTTCCTATTGTTATTGTTTGTTGTTATTTATTTATTTTTTCTTCTTTTAGTTTATCAATATTTAGCACATTTTGCTATATTTTTCTCTCTAATTTCTCCATTTATTCTTTTTTTTTTAAAATTTTATTTCTGACAATATTCTAGATATTTTGGTGAGTCTTCAATGATATTCTTGACGTCCAGCGAATGTTCTGGACATTCCGGTGACTTCCAGTGACGTTTAGAACATTCTGGCGATACTTCGGCGACTTTCCGGTGATGTTAAACATTCCGGCGAATCTCTAGTGACCGTCTGATGGAAGTTTGACATTGGTGAAATGTAACAGCATTTTTAAATTTATATAAAAAAATAAAAAATAAAAAGATTTGTTTGATAACAATTGAAAATATATAAAATTAATTGGTACAATTATTTTATTTTAAGACTAAATAAATTTTAAATTTTACGTATGAAACTTACTAATAAATACCTCATAAAAAGAATATGTATGAAGGGTCTTATGTTAAAATTCACTTTGAGCCGCAAAAAAGTCAAAGCTGGGCCTAGTGCAACCCGTTTTGCCATGGAAGAACTTGGCGTTTTCAACTAGCACTTTGAATGGTCAATTTTGAGGAGTTTCTCTGGACAACTGCTTAATTGCAGTTGTATTCTATTCTTTATCTCCCTTGTGTGTGTTTGATTGGACAGATTGAATAAGAAAATTAAAATTCATTAGACTTGAATTTTGGGACTGCAAATCTCTTAGATTATTTGGTTAGATTGGATATGTATCTCATGTTTATTTTCTCATGGGATTAGATGTCTGAAAATGACTATTTTTAGTAAATCTAATATTTAGTTGGACAGATTGGATAGAATAAATGAGCAAAAAATTATTTTATCTTTTTTAATTGTTTACTAAGTAATAGCAATATTAAAATATCTTTAATATTTCAATTATTTTTAGCTAGATTAAATAAATATTTATTTTATTTTATTTTTTACACAATTAAATAAATTTATTTTTTAAAAATTAAATAATTAAAATATCAATAAAAATAAATTTAATTAAAATTTTAAATAAATTAATTTAAAAAAATAATAATTAAAAAATGAAATTAAATAAAACATCTATTAAAATTTAAATAACGAAATTAAATAAAATATAAATAAATAAAACATCAATAAAATATTTATAAAAAATTATTTTAAAAAATTAAATAAATAAAACATCAATAAAAAGCTAAATAAAATTATTTTATTTTTAAACCATTTAAATTTTATTGAATTTTGTTAAATATAATACATAATTAAATAGTAGATGGTCAAAATGATCATTTCACCACCTAATCCCAACAGTAAATTATCCCATAAAAATTGTCCTACACCCCCCCTCGGATAGTATAACCCCATATATGGGGGATAAGGAGTTCGGCCGAACTCCATGTTCAGTAGACTAAAAAAAAAAAACAAACGCCAAATAAAAAGCTTTCCCCGGATTACAATCCGAACAGTAAATAATCTCCCCCAATCAAACGCAATGGACTGGATAAGGGGGATTAGAATCTATCGGACTTGAATCTTAGAACTGTGAATCCCTCGGACTATTTGGTTGGATTGGATGTGTATCCCATGTTTGTTTTTTCATGGGATTAGATGTTTGGAAATGACTATTTGTAGTGAATTCAATGTTTGGTTGGACGGACTGAATAGAATCAATGAGCAAAAGACTATTTCACCCCTTTTTCAATTGTTTACTAAGTAATAGCAATATTAAACATATCTTTAATATTTTAATTATTTGTAGCTAGATTAAATAAAAAATTATTTTATTTTATTTTTTATACAATTAAATAAATTTATTTTTTAAAATTAAATAAATAAAATATCAATAAAAATATATGTTATTTTTTAATTTAAATTTTAAATAAATTTTTTTTAAAAATAATGAAATTAAATAAAATATAAACAAAATTTTAAAATAAAACATTAATAAAATATCTATAAAAAATTAAATAAATAAAACAACAATAAAAAGTTAAATAAAATTATTTTATTTTTAAATGAGGCATTTAAATTTTATTAAATTTTACTAAATATAATACATAATTAAATAATACAAAGTCAAAATGGTCATTTCACCACCTAATTCCAACAGTAAACTATCCCATGAAAATTGTGAAGCTTTGATTAACCAGCTTAAGGGGATGATATAAAATCATCCCATATTTATAGATTGAATTAGGGTTTACAAAGGGTTACAAAGGGCCCCTGAGGGCATAGAATAATACACCCACTAACATAATGAAACTTTCGGTGATTAAACAAATGATCACTTTCGGTGAATATATGCTAACACTCTCCCTCAAGCTGGTGCGAAGATATCTCTCATGCCCAGCTTGCCTAATATGTCATGAAATGGTTTATTCCCAACCCCCTTGGTGAGAATGTCAGCAAGTTGTTCACCAGATTGGACAAAAGGAGTACAAATGGTACCATTAGTGAGTTTCTCCTTAATGAAGTGGTGATCAATTTCAACATGTTTTGTCCTGTCATGTTGAACTGGATTGTGAGCGATGTTGATGGCGGCCTTATTATCACAGTATAACCGCATGGAGTCCTTCTGATCGATACCTAGATCACTCAACAATAACTTGATCCATAAAAGTTCACACACACCTTGTGCCATAGCTCTAAACTCAGCTTCTGCGCTTGACCTGGTAACCACATTCTGTTTTTTACTCCTCCAAGTAACTAGGTTGCCTCCAACAAATGTGCAATATCCTGAAGTCGATCTCCTATCAGTTACTGATCCAGCCCAGTCAGCATCTGTATAGGCTTCCACACGAAGATGATCATACTTTGAAAAATAAAGACCCTTACCAGGGGCAGACTTCAAGTACCTCAAGATTCTCATGACAGCCTCAAGGTGAATCTGATGAGGAGCATGCATAAACTGACTAACCACACTGACAGCAACAGCAATATCAGGACGGGAGTGAGATATGTAAATGAGTTTACCCACTAATCGCTGATAGCTCCCCCTATCAACAACTTCTCCTCCTTCATCATCCCCCAATTTCTGATTAGGTTCCAGTGGAGTGGCACATGCCTTGCAGCCAAGCATCCTAGTTTCCTTCAACAGGTCAAGCACATATTTTCTCTGTGAGATAAATATCCCATCCTTAGAGCGAGCAACTTCAATTCCCAGAAAATACTTCAAGCTTCCCAAGTCTTTGATTTCAAACTCATTAGCTAAATATTTCTTCAACAGAGGTATTTCCTCACTATCATTGCCTGTAAGAACTATGTCATCCACGTAAACAATAAGTGCTGTAGTCTTACCACGTGAGGAATGTTTCACAAACAATGTGTGATCTGCCTGACTTTGTTTGAAGCCATATTTAAACATAGCCTGAGTGAATCTCTCAAACCAAGCCCTTGGAGACTGTTTGAGACCATATAATGACTTCCGAAGCTTGCATACTTTGCCTTCTGTCTGATGATTCTCAAAACCAGGAGGAATGTCCATATATACCTCTTCTTCGAGGTCACCATGGAGAAAGGCATTCTTGACATCAAACTGATAAAGCGGCCAATCAAGATTAGCTGCTAGAGAGAGAAGTACTCTGACTGAATTCATCTTTGCCACGGGTGCGAAGGTCTCTTGATAATCAATGCCATATGTCTGAGTAAACCCTTTTGCCACAAGTCTTGCCTTGTAACGCTCAATAGACCCATCTGCTTTGTGTTTCACAGTATATACCCATTTACATCCCACAGGTCGTTTGCCCGTAGGTAACTCAGTCAATTCCCAAGTGCCATTCTTCCTAAGTGCTTTCATTTCCTCAATCATGGCTAGTTTCCACTCAGAGGTAGCAAGAGCATCCTGAAAATGGTTAGGAATGCTAACAGAGGAAATATTGGACACAAACACTATATATGAGGGTGACAAATGAGAGTATGACACAAACTGTGAGATAGGATGTTGAGTACAAGATCTCACACCCTTTCTCTTGGCAATAGGAATATCAAGATCAATGGATTCAAGAGATTCAAAGTTACCTCGACTCTCATCAGAAGCAGGAGATGGCAGTAGAGTAGCAGAAGTGGTCCCTTGTATCCAGTGTTGTCTGTCTGTGTCCCGGACATAAACTTGCTCGACCTTATCCTTGGTGACAGTGGGTTCTATAGTTTCAGTAGAAGAGGGTGGTGCAAGAACAACTGGTTCCACCATAGGGAGCACAGAAGAAGAGGGTGGTGCAAGAGCAATTGGGCCCACCATAGGAAGCACAGGACTCATTTCACACCAAGGCTCCCCCGGAAATGAGGACGGTGACACCGGAGAGGACAAGAAATAGGACTGGGACTCAAAGAAAGTAACATCCATGGATACAAACCACTTACGAGAAGAAGGGTGGTAACATTTATACCCCTTTTGAGTAGGAGAGTAACCAAGGAAAACACACTTGAGGGAGCGAGGGTCCAACTTACCACGAGAGGGAGAGTGATTATGAACAAAACAGACACAACCAAAAATTTTGGGGGGAATAGAAAATAAGGACTGAGAACCGAGGAGGACGTGAAGAGGAGCCTGTTTTTGCAAGACCTGGGTAGGGAGACGATTAATAAGATGGGCAGCGGTGAGAACAGCGTCGCCCCAATAGGGCCGAGGCACATTCATAGAAAAACACATGCACCGAGCTATGTCAAGAAGATGCCGATTCTTGCGTTCCGCCACCCCATTTTGTTGAGGGGTATTGGTGCAAGAGGTCTGATGGATAATGCCATGAGTAGAGAAATATTGTCCTAACCCAGAATCTATGTATTCCCCGCCATTATCAGAACGAAAGAGTTTGACAGTGGCCTCAAACTGAGTACAAATCATCTTATGAAAAGTACGAAACACAGAAAAAACCTCACTCTTATCTTTCATGAGATACACCCAAGTAGTACGAGAAAAATCATCAATAAATGTAACAAACCATCGATGACCTTTCACAGACAGGACACGAGAGGGACCCCAAACATCAGAATGTATTAAGGAAAAAGGAACTAAACTTTTATTCAAACTGGGAGCAAAAGAAGCTTTGTGCTGTTTTCCGAGTTGACAAGACTCACAAAGAAAGTCAGACACATGATGATTGGCAAAACCAGAAGGAAATAAATGCTTAAGTAAATGAAATGAAGGATGCCCAAGACGTCGATGCCACAGCCATAAATCAACGGGGGTAGTAGAAGAAGTGGTGGAAGAATAAGCAAGTTTGTCCGGCTGATCTAGGAAGTAGAGACCATTTTCTGCACTACCACTGCCAATCGTCCTCCTCGTGACAAGGTCCTGAAAAAGACAATGATCAGGAAAAAACGTCACACTACAATTCAAATCCTGGGTGAGACGACTCAAGGATAACAAATTAACAGAAAAATTGGGAACATGGAGAACAGAAGACAGATGTATGGTAGGAGTGACGTGGACTAAACCTTTTCCAGAAATGGAAGAAACAGTACCATCGGCAATCCTAACTTTGTCTTGACCTGAAGAGGGCTTATAGACAGAGAAAAGATCAGAGGAGCCAGACATATGATCTGAGGCACCAGAATCAATGATCCAAGGCAAAGACTTGTGACACAGGAAAGCACAAGGGGAAGAGGCTAAGTTACCTGAGCGGGCAAAGGACGAGGAAGCTGTACTAAGAGCAGAAGAAGACCGGCGGTCCAACAATTGGCGCAAAGCATCCTCCAGCTCAGTATCAGAAGTTGGGCCAACAGAAGCAGAAGTAGAATCAAGTGGATCAATGGCACTAGTCTGATGAGCCCGGGAATAGGAACCACGTCCTCTAGATTGGCCTGACCGACCGCCTCGAGAACCAGACCGATCACCGCGACCCCCGGATGGAGTCCCATGAAGCTTCCAACACGTCTCACGAGTGTGCTGCGGCTTCTTGCAGTAATCACAGACTACAGACTCCTTAGCAGCAGATGGAGGGATGGGAGTCAGGCTGAGGCCATCTCGAGGAGTAGACAGTAATGCTGAGCGGTCAGTAGAGACAGGGGACATCATAGCAGACCGGCGACTCTCCTCATTCTGTACATAGGCAAATGGCTCCTGAAGTGAAGGAAGAGTGTCCATACTCAGAACTCGACCCCGAATTGGATCATACTCCACATTTAGGCCGGCTAGAAATTTAAAGACCTGTTCTCGTGCGAGGAACTTCTTGTACCCGGCAGAATCAGCAGGGCAAACGGGCTTATAGTCTTCCAGGTGGTCAAGGCATTTCCATCCGTTGGTGAGGTAGGTGAAATATTGCAGGACAGTCTGCTCCCCCTGAATTGAGCTCTCAATAGAGCGGCGCAACTCATAGGCCTGTGAGAAATTCCCTTTGCGGGAATAGGTGACAGCCACAGCATCCCAAACTTCCTGGGCCGTCTCCATAGACAAGTAGCCCTCACCAAGTTCTGGAACCATCGAATGGATAAGCCAACTCATAATCAAAGAGTTGTTAATCTCCCATTGGTCATAACCTGAGTCAGTGGTACTGGGTGCCTGTATCCTGCCATCAACATACCCCATCTTCCCTCTACTTTTCAAAAACATAGTCAAACTTTGAGACCATGCGAGGTAGTTCTGACCATTAAATAGAGAGGTGGTGATTTTCATACTAGGGTTGGGGTTCTCAGTCATGGTAGTAGGTATAATGGGATTCTCACTCCTCGGTGTTTGAGAGGAAGGGGACACACTGGAGGAATCTGTCATGGATACAATACTACTAAACCCGCAACAAAACTAGTGGCAATCACAAACCCAGAAGGTGGTGGTGAAAAAACAGGCACAATGACCACTATAAGAGCATAACAAAATTAAGAAATCATTTCTTTTAAATCATTTCTTTCTTGTCCTTTTTTTTTTTTTTGTTTTTTTTTGTTTTTGTTTTTGTTTTTGTTTTTGTTTTTTTTGTTTTTTTTGTTTTTAAATATAGATATATATATTTACTGATTTATATATATAGTTACTGATACATATATATTTACGACTATATAGTACTTATATAATATATTTACTTATGTATTTACTGATACACAGGTTAGGTCATACCAAGGAGATCGATGAAGACGGCGACTGAGGAGGGTGGTGGGAGATCGACGAAGACGAAGCTGGTGGCGGAAGATCGACGGCGCAAGATCGACGAAGACGAAGACGAAGCTGACGAGCCGATGAGCTGCTGGACCAGATCGATGAGGACGACAGCGACTGAGGCGGAAGACGAAGATGAGGCAGAGTGACGACGGCGACTGAAGAGCGACCCAGCAGAGGATCCACCGAGGTAAGTTTCGAACCCTAGAGTGAGGGTGTGCCCGAACCCTAGAGCAGAAGCTCTGATACCATGAAGCTTTGATTAACCAGCTTCAGGGGATGATATAAAATCATCCCATATTTATAGATTGAATTAGGGTTTACAAAGGGTTACAAAGGGCCCCTGAGGGCATAGAATAATACACCCACTAACATAATGAAACTTTCGGTGATTAAACAAATGATCACTTTCGGTGAATATATGCTAACAAATTGTCCCACACTCCTCCGGACAATATAATCCCACATATGGAGGATAAAGAGTCTGACCGGACTAAAAAAAAAATAAACGTCGAATAAAAATCTTCTTCCGAATTACAATCCAAACAGTAAATAGTCCATCCTTATCCCCCAATCGAACGCAGCTTTTTGTTTTGGTAATTTTCGTGGGTGTTTGGGAAGTGACATTTTTTGAAGGTTTTTTTAGTCGTAGGATATTATTGGAGAATTTTTTTTTTTTGTGTTTAGAAAGATAGTTGAATTTTTTTGTGGTTGTATATGATGTTTGGGAGAGAAAAAATAAAATGATTATGAGGTTTGATATGATATTTTATTTAGATTTGATTTTTTTTTAATTTTGTAACTAATTTGTCTTTTAATGAAAAAAACAAAAAACTTCCTTCCAAAACACCCCCTTCACATGATTTCAAAAGTTCTCAATAAAAACAAAAATTTGTCCTTTAATATCAACATCAAAATTATTACCATTGTTATTAATATTTTTGTAAATCTTACTTTCCTTTTGTTCTTAAATCAAAATTAGAACCAACTCAATTAATTTAGTTGGTCACCCATGCATCTTCCTGTCTAAGAAGTTAAGGTTTAATTCTTATTCGAGATAAAAATTAATTATATTTTTTATTATAAGAGTTGTATTGAATTGATTATTTCTACCTGGATCATTTTTTATGGTGATTGTTAGGTGGATAAGGGGTCACTGCCGTGGGTAAACCACAGCAGTGACTGTGGTGCCTCCATTTGAGGTATATTATGGCCTTATTTTTGTGATCCAAACCGTCCATTTTGTAGGGTTTATTGAGTACTTCATGCCTACCAAAAATCATATTAATCGGATATCAACAACTATATGATCGATAAGCAAAACAATAAATAATAAGTTTTATTTTGAAAAATAACATAAATAATATGCAATTTGATCATATAGTTATTGATATCCGATTAATATGATTTTTGATAGGTATGAAGTACTCAACAAATCCTATAAAATTAACGGTTTAGATCACAAAAATAAAATTATAATACACTTAAAATGAAAGCACCACAGTTACCCACAGCAGTGACCCCTTATCCTTTGTTGGGTTGGTAATCTAGATTGAGTTTATTTGAACTCATAACGATAGTTTGATAATCCGAACAGTTAATCACATAAGTTTAGGCCAAGTTTGGGAACATTTCAAAAAGTTAAAAAGTCAAAAAGTTACTCAAAAAGTTAAAAAGTTATCACTATTCACCAAAAGTCAACAATTACGGCTGCATAATTCCCAATTCTAATTTTTCCATACAAACCAATTTTTACAATTTTTTATTACATATTTTTTCATAAAAAGTCAAAAAGTTAACACAAACATTCATATTTTCAACCTCAATTTTTTAATCTAAAAAGATAAAAAGTACACTTATTTAGGACACCCCAAATAACCCCTTAATACTAAAATAAGGTGTAGTAAAAAATAACTTCCATCCTATCTCACTTGATACCTAAGCAAAGTATATTTTACTTTTTAACCTACTTTTTACTTTTTAACGTAAATAACATTTATGTGAGTTTAAATCTAAATCATTTATTTTATAAGATAAAATGAAATAAATTGTTGAAATTATCACAGTTGGACCGACTTGGATTCAACTGCACTTGCTCTCCATCTGTGTCGCATTCTGTCAAGGAAAAAGCCTCCTACCCCCAGTGATTCATCACCCCCACCACCCCCCAGTGCCACGTGGCACTGTGGGATTGGACCGGAACATAAAAAAAAAAAAAAATAAAACTGGCCAATCACGGCTTGACACGTCACTGGAGGTCGACCCCCAGTGGGTGTAGGAATCACTGCTGTTCTGTCAAATCTAAATGAATGCTCAATAATCTCCATCAATTCTAGCGTTACACATATGGTACGCTTTGTTTGATCTTCCTCTGTGTAGATCGAGCTTGAAAAGAAAGCTTAATTTACTTTCTGTTTGATAAATATCCAGTTCAATTATTTGCTAGTTTCATCTTCTGTTCTTCCAATTTTCATTAATAAAAAAAAAAAATTTGTATTGCTTCTTGATTTCTATCAATTAATCAAAAACAAAACCCTAAAAAAGGAAAGGAAAGGGGGAAAAAAAAAAGTGTGAAATGGCTGTGGAAATTCTTGTGTTTGGGGCAATTTTAAGAGGTGGAAAATGATCGGATTTATGGAGTTCCAGTCACGAATATCCACTCTGAAAGAGGTAATGGAGACACTAAAAAATGATGAGATCAACATCATTGGAATATGTGGTATCAGTGGTGTTGGAAAAACAGCAATGGTGAAACAAGTCACAGTGAAAGCCCAAAAACAAAATCTATTCGATGAGATTGTTATGGTAGTGTTAGGGTCCTCGAGTACAAGCTTGAGTAACATTCAATGCCAAATAGCAAACCAATTGGCTTTGAAATTGGAGGGAGAGACTTTAATTGAAAGAGCAGCTTGTCTGTGTCAGAGACTAGCAAATGGTAAAAGAATCCTTCTTGCACTTGACGAGGTTTCAGAAAAGCTTGATCTTGAGGCCATAGGGATTCCGATTCGGGTCGAAAATAGGGGTTGCAAAGTTGTGCTGACATCAGAAGAGGATGTTATTTGCAGTTGCAGTCAAATGGGAGCCCAAAAGAAAATCCAAGTAAAACCCTTGACAAAAGAAGAAGCATGGCATCTTTTTAAGGAGATGGTTGGCGATTCTTTTGATGCTCCTGACATCCGATCAATAGCTGAGCAAGTGGTAACTCAATGCCTAGGTTTACCACTTGCACTGAGAGCTATTGGAAGAGTGCTAAAAAATAAATCCAATTTTGTATGGACTGATGCACTCAAACGATTAAGAGATGATCGAGAACCAATAATTCGGTTTCTTTGTACACTGACAAGAGGAACGGGTGCATGGAAAGAAGAAGCGGCTGCATGGAAAGATGAAACGGCTGCATGGAAAGAAGAAACGGCTCGTCCACATCTTCGTTTAAGTTATGATAGTTTAGACGAGGAAACGAAGTCCTTGTTTTTGCTATGCTGTTTATATCCAGCTGTCACGACCCAAACCCGCCCCTATAGGTTTGGCACCGTAACCGGCCAGTAATCCGTGGATTACCAAAGGCCTCAGAACAAAATAACAAATATTAAGGGGCTGCGGAAGCAAATACATAAAGTATACTAGGTCTAATGAGCAGTGATGACGTACATGGAACAGAAATTTAAAACTTATTTATATACATAGCATGCCAGTCAAAGTACGCCAATATGTATAGAATATATACAGAAAGTATTCCCAAGATCCGGCATTACAAAACACAACCATTGACTAGCATGAAGTACAAAAACAGCCAAGGCATTTGGCTTCAAGCGGAACCTCATCGGGAGGCGCGACAGATGGCTGACCAAAACAGAACAGAAGGCCATCAACTCTGGCCTGGGTCATGTGCCGGCTCACCTACATATATAATATAAACTGTGAGCGAAAGCCCAGTGAATAATAACAAAGTAAAGGGTTTAATGAATGATGTCCATCACAGAGTTTATATCAGAAACACAATCATATCAAAAACAGAGTCTCATGCACATCCAGATTTCAAATCGGAAATAGATTCAGATACGTGCTCATATTTATATTCATACTTTGATTTTGCATAGGGTTGTATGTGGTACACCCATTAGCTAACAGATCAGATTGGTCTAGAGACCACAGACAGAGTTGGTACCAACGACTAGGAGGGTCCATATCTTGCGCGCAAGTAGCCATGGTATTATTTCCCCCAGGCAAGGGCCAGATACAGATAACCACGGTATTGTTTCCCCCGAGCAAAGGCCAGATACAGATAGCCACGGTATTGTTTCCCCCGGGCAAGGGCCAGATACAGATAACCACAGTATTGTTTCCCCCGGGCAAGGGCCAGATACTAAGGGTGCCACAATACTTTTCAGAAAATTGGACATTCGTTCATAAATCATAAAGTAGCATTTCAGAAAGCAGATCATATCATATTAGTCAGAAAATACTTAAAGTTAAACATAACTTTACAAAGTTATTACTCACCGTGGGCGTTGATACAAGTAGACGGAGTCAAAAGGGTCAGACAGATTGCGGCACGTGATCTACATAACACATACAGATACACACACTTGAAATACACGTTCTAGTTGTACCAAACTTACATTGTTGGTTCTTAACGTGTTTCTACCCTTTAGTCCTCACTATAGAATCCAAAACATGTCTTAGGAATGCCTGGGATGGAATGAGGATGCAAAAGAATGCCTTAGAAACATTTTCAAAATTTTCAGAAAAACAGAGTCCTGCTCGAGCGCATGTTTCCCCGCTCGAGCGGACAAGTAAACAAAGGTCTCCGCTTGAGCGTCAAATTCCCCGCTCGAGCGGACCAAAAAGTACTGGATGGGTGAAATCCCCGCTCGACGCCCGCTCGAGCGTGTCACCCAGTCCTCCGCTCGAGCGTACATTCCTCCGCTCGAGCGGACTGATGAACAGTGCAAGATGCTGGGAGCTCGATTTCCTCGCTCGAGCGGAACTTCCCCCGCTCGAGCGGACGATCAAAATCTGGAAATTCCAGATTTGAGTTCCAAGTTTAAAACTCAAGTTTGATGCCCCAAATTCGATTCTCTTGGGCCCATTTTCTGGGAAACTCTTGTAAACTCATAGAATAACATGTTTCAAAACCCAATTTGAGAAATCAAAGCCCAAGGGTATTTCAATTAAACTCATTTTCCAAACCAATTTTCAAGAATAAAATTTAAACATGACATGCATGATCTTTAAACAACTTCCAAGCTTCAAAACATGCTCTAATGAGCCAATTACTTTGAAAACATGATGGTTTCAAGAACCTTATGCAAAACATGGACATGCATGTGAGGAAAACATGACTTACAACCTCAAAACTCAACAATAACACCATGCATGCATGAATTATGCTTTATTTCAACATGCTAGAACTAATTCATGCTTTAATTCTACAATTAGACATGGATCATGCAAAGATTGACTTAAATACCACAATGAGAGGTTCAATTTCCTTACCTAGGTCTTGAATTAGAGATATGGGTGCTCAATTAGAAATCTATACTTTAATCTCCTCAAGATCTCCAAGCAATTCACAAGAACAATCCAACTCTCTCACTTCCTCTCTCTAAACTCGGCTAGAGCTCCCACAAGGCTGATGAAATGTTTGCAAATAAGTGTAATGAGGCTCCAATGTGTTGTCTACATGGCCCACTACCAATGGCATGGTTGTAATTAAGTCAACAACGCAATATATCATTATTTAATCTAGTTTAATCATACCTAACCAGTTTTCGGGTAATTATACCATAAAATCACATAATTTATGATGATCATGAAACACTAAACGCTTTTTGAATTCGGCCGCCGATAAGGCCTTCAATTTGCGAATTAAAGTTTAAAACACGAACAGATATTCCGACACCGTACAGATAATATCACATAATTCATGCAATGCACATGCAATTAATTCCAGATTTCCTCTTAATAATTATTAGGCATAACTAAGTTCCAATTAGCGCTAATCAGGGTCGGGGTTATTACAGTCTTCCCCCCTTAAAGGAGTTTGGTCCCCAAACTCAAGTTACCTTCATTCGGAATCAGCTTTGGGCCTAGAGGAAACAATTCCGGATATCTCTTCTTCATGTCTTCCTCGGTTTCCCAGGTTGCATAGGTCCCTCCGTGATTTTGCCAATCCACCTTAACCAACGGTATTGTTTTGTTTCTCAACCTTTTGATTCTACGGTTTACAATCTGGATAGGCCTTTCTTCGTAGGTGTAATCATCTTTCAGAAGTACCTGTGTCGGTTCAATGACATGGAATGGATCTCTCAGATATTCCCGAAGCATCGATACATGAAAGACGTTGTGCATATGTTCCATGACAGGAGGTAAGGCTATCCGGTATGATACCGAGTTGATCTTTTCGAGAACTTCATAAGGTTCAACATACTTCAGAGCCAATTTTCCTTTAACACCAAATCGGGTTTGACCCTTCATCGGGGTCACTTTAATGAACACATGGTCCTCCACTTCATATTCCCTTTCTCTTCTTCGAACATCGGCATAACTCTTTTGCCTACTCTGTGCAGTTTTCAAACGCTGCTGTATCAGTTTCACTTTCTCGGTTGTTTCTTGCACAAGTTCTGGTCGCAACAAAGGTCTGTCACCTACTTCAGCCCAACATATTGGAGACCGACACTTCCTTCCGTACAAAGCTTCGTAAGGAGCCATTCCAATGCTTGAGTGGTAACTATTGTTGTACACAAATTCAGCTAATGGCAAGTAGGTTTCCCAATTTCCCTGGAAATCTAACACACACATTCTGAGCATATCTTCCAGAGTTTGGTTAGTTCGTTCAGTTTGGCTATCGGTCTGTGGGTGGTATGCACTGCTCAATCTCAACTTTGTTCCCAACGCCTGTTGCAAACTTTGCCAAAACCTTGATACAAATTTTGAATCCCTGTCAGACACAATAGACACTGGCACTCCATGCAATCTCACAATTTCAGTCACATAAATGTTGGCCAATTTATCAGCATTATAAATGGTTTTGACAGGCAGAAAATGTGCAGACTTAGTTTAACGGTCAACCACAACCCAAATAGAATCCATATCTCGAGAAGAACGAGGCAATCCCACAATGAAGTCCATGGTGATATGCTCCCATTTCCATTCCGGTATTGGGAGTGGTTGTAGCAATCCGGCAGGTCGTTGATGTTCAGCTTTAACCTGTTGGCATTGTAGACATCTAGCCACAAAGTCAGCAATACTCCTTTTCATCCTCGGCCACCAAAAATTATGTTTCAAATCATGGTACATCTTCGTATTCCCTGGATGCATAGCAAATTTACTATTGTGAGCTTCGGTCATAACACGTTTCCTCAAATCATAGCAATCAGGTACACAAAGACGGTTCTGAAATTTCAGCACATCATTCTCAAACACAAATTCTGGCCTCAGTTTCGAATCAAACTCCTCTATAATCTTTTTCAAGTATTCATCTTCACATTGTTTCCGTTTAATTTCATCCAGAATAGTAGGTTGAGCAGAAATAGCATATATCAGTCCATCTCGTTCAAAGTCAGTCAACAACTCTCTCCGGTTAGATAGCAAACGTGACACACTCGCACTGGACTTCCGGCTCAAGGCATCTGCTACTGTATTAGCCTTTCTTGGATGGTACAAGATTTGCAAGTCATAATCTTTGATTAGTTCTAACCAGCGCCTCTGTCTCATATTCAATTCCTTTTGAGTGAAGAAATACTTCAAACTTTTATGGTCGGTGTACACTTCGCACATCACCCCATACAAGTAATGACGCCATATCTTCAAGGCAAACACCACGGCTGCCAATTCAAGATCATGTGTTGGATAGTTCTTTTCATGAGGTCGCAGTTGTCTGAAGGCATAGGCAATCACCTTTCTATTTTGCATTAGCACACACCCCAAGCCTTTATAAGAAGCATCACTATACACTTGAAACCTATCAGTACCATTAGACAAAGTTAAAATTGGTGCAGTCACTAACCTGGTTTTCAATTCTTGGAAAGCTGTCTCTCTTTGGTCATTCCAGTTAAATGGCATATTCTTCTGAGTTAACTGAGTTAATGGCAAGGCAAGCTTTGAGAAGTCTTTCACAAATCTTCGGTAGTAGCCTGCAAGTCCCAAAAAACTTCAGACTTCGGTCACATTGGTAGGTCTCGGCCAATCTACAACAGCCTAAATTTTCTGAGGGTCCACAGAAACACCATTTTTGTCGATCACATGGCCCAGAAATGTTACACTGTCAAGCTAGAATTCGCACTTAGACAATTTAGCATATAACTTCTTTTCTCTCAAAAGCTGCAAGGCGGTTCTCAAATGATTCTCATGTTCCTCCCTGTCTTTAGAATATATCAGAATATCATCCATAATTCCTCCCTGTCTTTAGAATATATCAGAATATCATCCATAAATACAACAATAAAGTCATCCAGATATGATTTAAACACCATATTCATAAGATCCATGAAAGCAGCAGGTGCATTTGTCATCCCAAACGGCATTACCAGAAATTCATAATGTCCATATCTAGTCCGTAATGCAGTTTTCTCTATGTCTTCGGCTCTAACCTTTAACTGATGATACCCAGACCGGAGGTCAATTTTAGAAAACACTTGGGCACCCTGAAGTTGGTCAAACAAGTCATCTATTCAGGGCAGAGGATATTTGTTTTTGATAGTCACTTTGTTCAATTCCTGGTAATCTATACACATTCTCAAAGACCCATCCTTCTTTTTGACAAACAAGACGGGAGCACCCCAAGGTGAAGTACTCGGACGGATAAAGTTCTTGTCTAACAGTTCCTGGAGTTGAGTTTTCAACTCTTTCAACTCAGAGATAGACATTCTATAGGGAGTCTTGGAAATAGGTTGTGTCCCCAGAAATACCTCAACAGTAAACTCAATTTCTCTGTCAACTAAGTCCCCCGGTAAATCAGTCAGAAACACATCAGGAAAGTCACAAACAATAGGGATTGTTTCTACAGTAGTACTAGCAGGTAATGTAGTCAATATGCAACACAGATAACCCCTACATCCCTTCCTAAGTAGTTTTACAGCTTTCATGGCCAAAATTAAGTATGGGGGAGGAACTACCCCATTCCCTCTAAAGGTAAATTCAGGCTTACCCGGCGGTCTAAACACCACAGTTTTGTTTGCACAATCAATGGTAGCACAGTATTTAGTCAACCAATCCATCCCCAAAATACAATCGAAATGATGAATATCCAAGGGTAACAAGTCCACATACAACATCATATCACCAACCATAACATCACATGCTGGATAAACATGAGTACACATCATAGAACTTCCAGACGGTGTAGACACAGATAACACATATGTCATAAGTTCTAAAGGTCTAGTCAGTTTCCGAGAGAAAGCATGCGATACAAAGGAATGTGTAGAACCAAAATCTATTAACACACATGCATTTTGAGAACATATAAAGAGTGTACCTGACACCACAGAATAGGTGTTGGGTACGTCACCAGGCACTAAGGCGAACACTCTCCCCTGCCTCAAGGTTTCATTGTTTGCACTCCCTTTAACATCAGTCCTTGCATTTGATCTTACTGCAGAAATAGACCCCGCGGAACTTGTCATGGGATGGCTAACCTCACTGGATCTCATCGGGCAATCCCTCACTATGTGACCAATCTTGCCACAGCGAAAACACACACCTGATGTTCGATGACAGGCACCCCCGTGTTTCTTTCCGCAGTTGAGGCAGTTTGGAGTAGATCCGCTACTTTGGCCAGAGCTATTGTAAGACCCCTGTGCTATGTCTCTTATTTCCCCGAGAATGAACGACCCTTTTTTGAAACTATTCCCGGA